>CM053560.1:131551462-131608860 GCA_028646485.1 Cryptoprocta ferox | reverse complement strand
TCCCTCTCTCTCTGACCCTCTCCTGCTCACGCTCTCTCTCTCTCTCTCTCTCTCTCTCTGTCTCAAAAATAAATAAACATTAAAAAGATAAAAAAATGCATAAAACATATAGAATTGCAAAGGAAACCAAAGATAATGAAATATTAGAATAGGGAATTAAGGGCACCTGGGGGGCTCAGTCAGTTGAGCATCCAACTCTTGATTTCAACTCAGGTCATGACCCCAGGGTGGTGAGATTGAGCCCCATGACAGGCTCCGCGCTGAGCATGGAGACTGCTTGGGATTCTCTCTCTCCCTCTGCCCCTCTCCCCCTTCCCCCCTCCCTCCCCCCCTCTCTTTCTCTAAAGAAAAGGTAGGTAATATGTACTTCTTTATTAACTCATTAAAATGACAGGATCTAGCAGTGGCCTAGGGACACTGGTTTTTTTTTAATGTTTTCTTAATGTTTTTACTTATTTTTGAGAGAGAGAGACAGAGACGGCGTGAGCAGGGGAGGGTCAGAGAGAGAGGTAGACATAGAATCCGAAGACCGGCTCCAGGCTCTGAGCTAGCTGTCAGCACATAGCCTGACACGGGGCTCGAACCCACAAACTATGAGATCACGACCTGAGCCAAAGCCGGGTGCTCAACCTACTGAGCCACCCAGGCGCCTCTGGACACTTATTTTGAGGTACAGATAAGTGTAAACAATATTTTGAAAAATCTGCCACTGGAATGTGTTATGAAAATATCGGTGATTGCGCCTGGGAACAAAGTCTCAGGTGCCGCTACTGCCACTGTGGCTGCCGCCTAACCTCACAATGGAAGGAGAAGCTAGTATCAGTCGGAGACCAGAAGAAATCATCCAAGTATTTCTCCCACTCTGGGACTCCCTGATTTAAGCAGAGATCCTCTCCTGACATTTTGCAAAAATGTTAACAGTACAAGATTAAGCGGAAACAACAACAGCAACAACAGATTATATAATATGGTGGGTTTTCAGTTTATTGTATTTTTTGTTTGTTTGGCCAAAAGAAAAACAAAACATTTGTGTGTATATGACATACTCCCAGAACAGTATATGAAAAATATTTCATACTTAAAGAAAGGGGAAATGTATGGAAAAATCAAGTCTCAGTGCTGCCTTCCCAAAGCCTTGGCCTGGGGCTTCTCACTGCCTCTCTGGGGGCAACAGGGGGTGCGGGGCCCACCGGGCGAGGACTGTGTCTCCTCGGGTATCTCCCCACCGTACCCCTGAAAAACACCCAAGTCAGTTTGTCCAATCAGTTCACGGTGTCCTGGCACATGCACCGCCTGGAAGGTGGAGACTGACCTTCGCCGAGGCTTGATGTTTGTCCCTGATCAGCTCTGTGAGCGCAGGTCGACCTCAAATCTCTCTTGATCTCAAATCCGCGCCCCTGGGGCTCCAGGCTCCCACCCTCAGGTTCTCGCCATTCACGTGGAGTGAGTACCTTGTTCCGCCGGGTGCGTTACAGTCTGTCCACCACGCACCAAGGAGCATCGAAAGCAGAGCTGTTGCGGCCCCGGGAGCAAGAGACCGCAAAGACTGGAAGGTTCCCCAGCCCCGGGGGAGCCGCAGGCACTGCGGGGGAGGGGGGGCTTGCAACCGATGGGCAGATTCGGGTTCCACGAAAGGCAGCATTTTTACCCGTCAGGACGGCCCAGGGCGAAGAGGGGAGCGCGGGGCTGGGAAGGACGCTGCGAGCCCGTCATTCGGCGTTATCAATCGACCGTCAGCGGGGATTTCCGCAGAGGATGCTCCTCGCTGTCCTCCCTGCACACCTGTGTGAGGGTCCCCGCGGCTGGTGCATTTTAGAAACGTGCCCTCCGGCGCCTGGGACGCGTGGGCGAGCAACGTCACAGGGACACGCTGGGAGAGAGCGGTTACTTCCGAGGGTCAGGGGGTTCCCAGATTTCCATATGGGGTGAAAACAGGCGACAACATTTCAGACTGTCCCGACGCTAGGAATTGACCAAAAATTGTTACTACAGCTACTGCGACCGCGGCAGGACTCGAACCTGCAATCTTCTGATCCGAAGTCAGACGCCTTATCCATTAGGCCACGCGGCCGCCCGACGCCTAGCGCTCTTTGGACAATCTAAAAAGTAACATTACCGCCCTCCAGCTTGCCTGGAACCAACCCACTTGTTTCTTGGGCGGGGGAGGTTGGACTTTGGCTCCCAGAGTTCCGCAGGGAGAGCCCACCCGGAAGTCTCCGTCTCCCCCCTGCGGGCGGACCGGTCCACTTGCGGCCCTCCTATTGGTCGCGCGGGGAGTCTCCCGCCTGCCTCTCGTAGCGGCGGGACGGAGCGGGGCGCAGACGGGAAGTTGCGGCTGCCAGCGAGGCGGACTGGTCGGCGGAGGCCACACGCCACCCCGAGGCTGCGTAGGCCGCGCGGAGGGAGACGCCGCTCCGTCGGCCTGGGGTCCGCGGCCGCGGCCCGGGAAGCACCAGACGGACCGAGGTTTCCGGCGGGGTCGGCCCGGGGGAGGCCGGGTCGCTGAGCGGCGGCGCTGCCCCTCCCTCGCCAGTCAGGGAGCGAGGCCCGGAGCTGGGCGGAGGCTCGTCCCAGGGCGCACCGCGGCGCCGCCGCCGGGCACGGGCACGGACGGGCGGGCGCGCGGGGGCCGCCGCTCCCTGCAGGGCGCCCTCGGCGGGCTGGGCCACGGCCCGGGCGTGGGTGGGGGCCCCGGGGGACGGCGGCCCGCCGTGCTGGTTCGAATCCGGGGGCTGGCACCTGGCGGCGCTAGGCCCTCGGGCCGCGGCGGTCGCGGTAACGGCAGCCCCCGTTTGCCGAGCGTTGTGCCGAGGGCCGTGCCTCGCCACTTGCTCGCCCTGCGTCCCCCAAACAGCGGGTCCCGTGTGACAAGGTAGAATCCGTAACCCCGTTTTACGGAGTACGAGATTGGGGCCTTAGGGAGCTTGCCCAAGGTCACGCATCTCCTAACAGCGAGAGCCGGGATTCAAACCCGCCGCGGCCTCCTCCGGGACCGTCACTCGTAACCGCCGCCGTCACCTCCCCCAAGTTCACTGATGAAGCCGCCTGAAGCTCAGTTTCCTCAGGAGGGGCAGTGATGACTCCCGTGGTTGTTTGGGGGCCTCACTGAGAAAATGTCCCTAAACGCTCCCGGCACGCTCGCTGCCTCGGCCGCAGGAAGTGCCCAGGGAGTGACGGCTGTCACCCAACACGAAATGCCTGGGTGCGAAATAACACTTTGTGTCGTCTGTCTCCCTCAGGCTTTGTGGGTGGAAGGCAGGCATGGTCAGACCCATTTCACTGACCGGAACGCAGAGGCAGGACGTGTCTCTCTCCACGTCTTTCCGCAAGTAAAAGCAGCCAAGCTGGAGCCCAAAGCCAGGTGTCCTGACTCCCAGCGGGGGGCTCCCTGCACCGACCATGAGTCGCCTGCTCTGGAAGAAGGTGGCCGGCGCCGCCACCGGCGGGCCAGGGCCAGTTCCAGCTCCGGGGCGCTGGGGCTCGGGCTCCGGCTCCGGCCCCGCCCCCGCCCCCAGCGACGGGCCGCCGCCGCCGCCGCCGCCGCCAGCGCCATCCTCGGAGGGCGGCCAGCAGCGGCACAGCCCGTTGCACATCCAGATGCTGTCGCGAGGGCTTCACGAGCAGATCTTCGGGCGCGGCGCGGAGATGCCCGGCGAGGCCGCGGTGCGCCGCAGCGTCGAGCACCTGCAGAGGCACGGGCTCTGGGGGCAGCCGGCCACGCCCTTGCCCGACGTGGAGCTGCGCCTGCCGCCCCTCTACGGGGGCGGCCTGGACCAGCACTTCCGCCTCCTGGCCCAGAAGCAGAGCCTGCCCTACCTGGAGGCGGCCAACTCGTTGTTGCGGGCCCGGCTGCCCCCCCGGCCCCCGAGCTGGGCCTGGGCGGAGGGCTGGACCCGGTACGGCCCCGCGGGGGAGGCCGTACCCGTGGCCATCCCCGAGGAGCGGGCCCTGGTGTTCGACGTGGAGGTCTGCTTGGCAGAGGGAACTTGCCCCACGTTGGCGGTGGCCATATCCCCCTCGGCCTGGTAAGTAGGGGCTGGGCTCCGGGGTGGGGGGGGGACCTCAGCTCACGTGGGGGGGCCCCAGCTTGATAGTTTGGCTCTGTGAACGGTCACTGAAGGCCCACTGTGTGCCAGGCGGGCGCTCTTCTAGGGACTGCGGATTCCCTGGTGAACTAAAAGAGGCTTGACCCTAGCTTTCAGGGAGCTTGCGTTTTGGCGGGAAGATACAGGCAGTAAACAGACACCCAGGCAGACGGCAGGTGGTGACAGGGGCCACGGAGGATTACAGTAGACCGTTGTACTTGCGACCACCGGGGAGAGCACTTGTGGTTACCTTGGTTTGGTGCTCCCCCCCCCCCCCATAGCTTCCTGAGAAGTTAATCCAAAACATTTGAACAGCGTTTCTGTTTTGGGACGCGACTGGTTATTGTGGGCAGAACTCTCCCTTTCGGGGGACTGTCCCAGGCAGTATAAGACATTTGGCGTCCCCAGCCGCTCCCTTAAATACCAGAGCGAATATCCCCGCAAGTCACAAATGCACTCCCACCCCGAGGCAGCAACCCCCTCCCCCCGCCGCCCCCTTTGAGAAACCTTGCTTCCTTCCCCCAGCCTCCCAAGCAGGCATTTTGCTCCCCAAGAGGTATCTCCAGATCTCTCTCTCTTCTTTTGAAGTAACTTTCTAAGTGCTACCCACGTTTCTTTTTCACACAATGATGGCAGTCCTGTTTCTCCCCTTTCTTATTCTTCATTCCAGGATTAAAATACTATTTACAACCTTAATGCTTTCAGGCATGGCCAGCAAAAAAGTTAGCAGTTTCTTTATTCCTATTGGAAGCTACATCTTTGTAAAGAAAGCTGCGAAATGTTAAATATGCAGTTGAAAATGGTGAAAACATGGCTAAATAGATAAGGTAGGCATTAATGGCTGCAAAGAGCAAAACTAGATTCCGCATTGATTTAGTTCCAGTGACGATGAGCGTCTCAGTGCTTACTCTGTAACTCGGTCAAAATAGAGGGAATGCCGCCCATCGTTCGAGAAGGTAAAGCAGGCTGTGGTGGCTGAAGGAGACTTAGGAAACCAGGGACAAGAAAGACTTGTCTTTTGATCTCTTGGTCCTTTTGGCCATTTTACCTGAAGTCCCCTTTTCTCTTCCTCCTCCTTCCTCGCCCTGCCCTTCCCGTCCACCTCTCATCTTCATCCCATTCCTGCTAGTGGTGCTGGGGGCACTGCTGAGGCCTGGGTGCATCCGGGGACCTGCCTCGTAGGAGCCTGGTTATGGTGGGGAGCGGGGGTACCAGACGGGGGCCCTCATAGCAGTCCACTTTGAACTTGGGCATACCCCTGCCCGGTAGCTGTGTGACACCAAGTCCCAGAGCAGCCGCAAGCTTCTGGGGTGCGGGGTGGCGGTGGGCGGCTTAGACATCCCATGGGGCAGCTTCCCAAAGGCCGCCGATAAGGACGGTGGTCATCAGCCGAGAGGGGGCTTCACAGGGGTGTCAGCATTGATCTTAAACTTTTCAAAGGTGTTTGCATTTTGGCTTTTTTATTTTTTTATTTATTTATTTTTTAATTTAAAAAGAAAAGAAAAGAAAACTTACAGTAAGACGGCTTTCACGCACAGCTGCAGGCCCGGATCTTGACATCACTCTGACTTTTTATTGCAACTCGAGTTCCTGTCCTCACCGTAGCCTCCAATATTTGACATCTTCTAGCCTTTTCTTCAGGGGTGTTTTCAAGGGCTTCGAAAGGGGAGGAGGTTTCAGCCTGAGTCCGGGGGTATCGCCAGCAGTTGCGGTGTGAGTTAGGCTTCAGCAGGTTGAACACTAGGAACCTGTTTCTGCCAGTAGCTCCCTCCCCTTAAGAAAGTGTCATGTTTGTTGAAACTGTTGAGGCAGATGACCCCTGCTCCTGCTCCCCGGGAGGGTTGCAGGGAGCTCCTGTGCACCTGTGCTGGCCACGTGTGGCCTGGTGGTCACGCACTTTGACGCCGACTGGCTCTGACCCGTTGGCATGATCTATGGTTCACAGCAGGCTTGTCCTCAGTGGCCATTTCCGCACGCTTCGCCTCTCGGATCTTGAGCGCACTCCAGCCTTTCCTCGTCCCCCCCCCCCCCGCCCCCCCGGGTCCTCAGTCCCTTCCAGGCTCGCCCCCCCGCACATTGAGCACACGGTCCCCTCCAGGCCCTCCAGGCCGGCCTCGTCCTGGGCTCTGAGGGTGGCTGGGACAGGCACGCCGCCGTCCAAGGGGTGCGGGATTCGCTCTGTCCTTCAGAACCCGGCCAGCCCTTAGGGGATTCATCCTGTACATGTGCAGCATTTGTCGTCGTTTGTGTTTTGTTTGTTTCCTTTTTTTTGCTACTTGAAACTAAAAAAAAAAAAAACCAAAAAACTTGCCACTTTACAAATTCTGTTGTAATTGTCTCTCTCCTTTGCTAGCATTTCCAACACCTGTTTTGTGCTTAGAGGCCTGAGGGGCTGATAGCGTTCATAAACAGCACAGACCTAGCAAGCTCCTTGATGGCCCGGGCTGGATGCCAGTGTTGGACACCCAGTGTGGCATTTAGCTCCGTTTTCATCTGGGGCGGTGAAGAGTAAAGCTTTTCTAAGCCCCCTCCCACACACCCCGCTGATCCCTAGCTCTGTGAGGGTTGGGAGCACCCCGTGGGCTTCCTTGAGTCCCAGCCGCTAGTGCGGGACCTGGCGTGTGGCGGTAGGCGTGCGGTGGGGGCTGTGGAGCGGAGGTTAACGCCTCTGTGCTGAACCCGTCTGCCCTCACCTCCCTCAGGTATTCCTGGTGCAGCCGGCGGCTGGTGGAAGAGCGTTACTCTTGGACCAGCCGGCTATCGCCGGCTGACCTCATTCCTCTGGAGGTCTCTGCCAGCGCCGGCGGCCCCCCCCAGCGGGACTGGCAGGAGCAGTTAGTGGTGGGGCACAACGTTTGCTTTGATCGAGCCCATATCAGGGAGCAGTACCTGATCCAGGTGAGGTTCCTGGGGTCAGCTGTAGGTTCTGGCTTGGGGTGGCCCAGGACCTCCGACCTCGGTGGCTAGGGAAGGCGTTGCTGTTTTCGGGGCAGCTCGGGGCCTCCTGTTGAGCAGCCTTGCCCCTGGTCCCCGTGCCCAGGACTGCCTGGTACTAACCACCCTTATCTCTGTGTGGCGTTTTAGAGCTTAGCCTGGGTGTCTGGGTCTCACAGCCTGGGCTCACATCCTGCCTCAGCACCTTAACGTCCTTGAGCCTCAGTTTCCTTATTTGTCAAAAGAGGAAGCTAGCAGAAGCTACCTGGTAGTATTGCTGGGGAGGTGTGAACGGTGCACACGTCACATGCTCAGAACTGCGCCTGGTGGGTGCTTGTGGCGTTCTTGATTTTACGGGAAGTGCTCCTTCATCGCATCCTCACGGTCACCCCAGGAGAAAGGCAGGGCAGGCGAGAGCAGCCTTGGCTTGGAGGCGCGGCTCAGGCAGCCTTGTGAGTGGCAGGGCTGGGCCACGGGGCTGAGCCGGGAGCTCGGAAGGCCTCATCTTGGCCACTCTTCCCAGGGCGGCCCTCAGAGCTGTTGCCAGAGGTTGGGACTGAGCCAGGCCTGCGTGTTCCAGGGTGGCTCGGAGTTGGGAGGGCAGGCCCATCACAGTCGGATGCGAGTGAGCTAGTCTTCGGCGTTGGAAGGCTGTGTGGCGGAGGAGGCCGAGGTGGGGCTGGTTGGTCGACAGCTCGGCCGGAGCGGCCCCAGCTGCAGCCTGTCTCGTCCTCAGGGCTCCCGCATGCGCTTCCTGGACACCTTGAGCATGCACATGGCCATCTCGGGGCTCAGCGGCTTCCAGCGCAGTCTGTGGATGGCAGCCAAGCAGGGCAAGCGCAAGGCCCGGCACCCCACACAGCGAGGCCAGAAGTCCCACAACAAAGCCAACGGCCCAGCGGTGAGAGCTCCCTGTGGGAGGCCAGTGCAGGACACTTGGGACCGTCTCAGCAGCCGGCCTGTGTGTCCTGAGGCCAGGCTGATCTGCTGTATCCCTTGTTCCAACCCCCTCCCCTCCCCCCCAGATCTCATCCTGGGACTGGCTGGACATCAGCAGTGTCAATAACCTGGCAGACGTGCACAGCCTCTACGTGGGGGGACCTCCCCTAGAGAAGGAGCCCCGAGAACTGTTTGTCAGGGGTAGCATGAAGGACGTCCGTGAGAACTTCCAGGTACAGTGCTGGCGGGGGGCTCTGGGGAGGTGGGCGTGGCAGACCCTCGCTGACCTCAGGGAGTAGAGCTGCCAGACCTGACCCTGAGACCTGGCGATGGCAGTGGGATGGCTGCCCACCCAGCGCCTTCCTGTCGCCTGTGCCAGGACCTGATGCAGTACTGTGCCCAGGACGTGTGGGCCACCTATGAGGTTTTCCAGCAGCAGCTACCGCTCTTCTTGGAGAGGTGAGGGGGAGCCCCGGTGGGAGCCCTGGGGGTCACAGCTTCCCGGTACCTGGGTCCTCTGTCATCAGGTGGCGCTGGGTCTTTCTCAGGCTGTGGACCTTGGCCTTTCTGCGTTGAGAGGAGGGAGCCACTCAGTGTATTGGTGGCCACCTGGGTCCTAGACTCTGGGTTTCTACGGAGGCTGGAGGGGAGGGCTGAAGGCCGGGCGTGAGTTCCATGGGCCTGGTCTGGGGTGATTCAGCGCCCTCTCCGTACCCAGGTCCTGAGCCAAGGATCTGAGTCCTTCACTTTCATCTTGGTCATGTTTGCTGTGAGTCACTCTTATGGTGTGGCCAGTCACAAGTGTCACCCAGCCTGGCTCCGATCTTGACTGTATCTAACTCACTTGCCCTTGGGCAGTCACTTGATTTGCCTGAGCTGCCGTGGTTCTGTCTGTGACGCGCACGCGGAGAGTGCCCGACCGCCGTGGCGGTGACACGGGGCCTGGCACTTCGCTCTTACTCAGAAGGTGGCCTCCTCTTATGTTTGGCGCTGTGATTCCCGTGTTACCCCCAAGGATGGGGTGGTCCTGTGTCCATTTGATAGCTGTAGGAACTGAGGCTCAGAGAGGTGAAGCGACTTCCCCACTGTCTCACGGCTCTGAAGTGGCCGAGCTGGAGTTGAGACCCTGGTCTCCCTTCAGAGCTGTGCCCCATGGGTGGCTGGCTTGCGGCTTTCCGGACGGGCTCAGGTATTGGGCCCCAGCCTTGTTTCTTGTGGCCATTTACGACCACCCTGGCCTTTGTCCCCCCCCCAGGTGTCCCCACCCGGTGACCCTGGCCGGCATGCTGGAGATGGGGGTCTCCTACCTGCCTGTCAACCAGAACTGGGAGCGGTACCTGGCCGAGGCACAGAGCACCTACGAGGAGCTCCAGCGGGAGATGAAGAAGTCGCTGATGGACCTGGCCAACGACACCTGCCAGTTGCTCTCAGGAGAGAGGTAGCCAGGCCTCGGGAGGGCAGGGTCTCGGGGGGCGTGGGCCAGCCAGAGGCCTGCCTTAGCTTGGCCGTCCCCTGCCCTGGTGGCCTGGCTCTGCAGGTACAGAGAAGACCCTTGGCTCTGGGACCTGGAGTGGGACCTGCAAGAGTTTAAACAGAAGAAGAGGAAGAGGAAGGAGCCAGCTGCAGCCAGCCAGTTGCCCGCCGCGGGGGCTGGGGACCCTGGGGATCCCAAGGATCAGGAAGGTGGGGAGGCACTGGCGGGAGGTGGGGCAGAGGCGGTCCCTGGGGAGGTTTTGGCACCCTGGGGGCCGTCGGAAGGGGCCACGCCAGCCTTCCAGGGATGAGTCGGCTGGGCAGGTCCTCCTGAGGGCCTCTTTCCCCCTGGTCCTGATCGTCCTGCCCTCCCTGTGCAGACCCCGGCCCTCCCAGTGAGGAGGAGGAGGTTCATCGAGATGTCACGGCCCGCGCCTGCTTGGAGCAGCTGAAGGGGACCGCGGAGAACCTGCCCAAGCGGCCCCAGCACCTTCCCGGACACCCTGGGTGAGTCCTGTCCCCTCCCGGAGGCCTTCCCTGTCCTGGGCCCCAGCACAGAGGTGTGCGTGTGGGTCCTTCCTGCCTGGCTGCCTTCCAGTCCTCCGGGCGCCTGCTCCCTGTGACCCCGGCTCCCTTGTCTCAGTACGAGCACACTGCACCCCTGCGTGCTGGGCCCCCCGGCAGCCACTGCACAGACAGGAACACAGCTCCTCTCCAAGAGCTCCTTGTCCCTAGGAGGAGCCAGGTGTGACAGCCAGCCAGTGCAGCCGGTCTTTGTAACCCTGAGGAGGAGAGGGAGTGAGCAGGATCGAGGCAGTACCTAATTCTGTCTGGGGAAATCAAGGCTTCCTTGAGGAGATCATTTTTTATTTGAGCCTCATCTACTGGCAGAGATGAGAAAACGGGTGGTCAGGGTGAACAGTGGGGTGCTGACTTTGCACTTGCATGACCCCAAGTGCGTTGTCTCCTCCGGTTTTGTGCTGCAAGCCTCACCTGCCTGAGGCTGGCCGTGTGAGAGGTGGGACGTGGGAGGCCCCGGTGGGGGTGGGTCTGCGGTCCCCTCTGGCCAGTCACCCTGTATGGAATGGAGCTTGGGAAGGAGCCCCGTCCTGGGCCTGGCACAGGATCTTTCTTTTCAGATAGTTGAATTATTCTAGGGGACTTGATGGGGTCCTGGTTCAGGCAGTGACTATAGGCTGAGGGCATCAGGAAGCCTTGGGGGCTTTAGAGGATGGTGGGTCAGGTCATGGGACTCTGGGTTGTGGTCACGTGCTGTTCCCCCCCCCCCCCCACCCTGTGACACTGCTCTTTTCTGGCGGGGTGCAGGTGGTACCGGAAGCTCTGCCCCCGGTTAGATGACCCCGCGTGGACCCCAGGCCCCAGCCTCCTCAGCCTGCAGATGCGGGTCACTCCCAAACTCATGGCGATGACCTGGGATGGCTTTCCTCTGCACTTCTCGGAGCGGCACGGCTGGGGGTACCTGGTGCCTGGGCGGCGGGACAACCTGGCCCAGGCACCGGCAGAATGTGACCCGGCATCAGCCGGGGTGGCCTGCCCCTACAGGTGAGGCTTAGGCTCAGGGAAGGAAAGGCTGGGGTCTAAAGAGCCCCCCGCCCCCCCAACTTGCTGAAGAACGCAAGCCCAGCTCGGGGCAGTGGGAAGAGCTGGGGTCTGAGAGTCTGGGTCCTTTCCCCCGTGGCCACCCTTTCCCTCTGGGCCTCAGAGACCTGTGGGAGCGGAGGCTTAGCGCCCTGCCCTCGGGTCTAAGACGCTGGACCCAGGCTGCCGTCACAGGAACGTTTGGAGCGGGGGCTGTCAGGAGCAGTGGGGCAGATGGGCTTGAGCATAATGGGCACTAGTGATACTCTGCATTCGTAAACCTTTGCAGTGCTCCCCTCGGGTGAGACAGAATGGTTAGCCCCATTTTAGAGTTGGCCGAATAAAGGCCTAGGGCAGTCAGCTGACTTCTCTAAGGTCCTAAACCCTGAGCTTTTGACAGGTGTCGGGGACAAGGCATGGCACTTGAAGTGGCCCGGGTGGCGAGGCCTGGCTCTGCAGGAGAGCCTGAGTCACCCGTGGGGCCTTTGGGACGGAAGGGGCTGGGGTCCAGCAGGGGCGGCTGGTCTTGACTTCCTGGGGCTCTGCTCCCAGAGCCTTTCCGGGGGAGGCAGCAGCCGTGTGCTCTGAGAGGAGCTTAGATTAGGGTCAGACCAGCCCTTGCACCCTAGCCTGCCACCGGAGTGCCGTGTCCCTTGTGATTTGTCCCTCCCTAAGGACCAGGGCTGGTACTGTCTGCCTGCGCCTCAGCTGGCTCTGAGGACTGAAAGGGAGCTGTGGAAGGCCCCCGGCGAGCCGTCTGGCCCCGAGTGGGCCCCAGTAATCAGAGGCCGCTGCTGCTCTTCTCTGCCCAGAGCCATCGAGTCCCTGTACAGGAAGCACTGTCTTGAACAGGGGAAGCAGCAGCCGGAGCCCCAGGAGGCAGGCCTGGCGGACGAGTTCCTGCTCACCGACGGTGGCGCCATGTGGCAGACGGTGAGGGCGCCCCGAACCCGGGCTCTGGGGTCTCTGCTCCCTCCCAAGGACGGGCAGCCTTGTCGGCGGGAAGGGCACTGGGGCACTCCCCCCAGGCTGGCCTGGGCTGTGTGTCTTGGGGAGGGGCTGGTGAGCTGGGCCCGCCCGGCTCCCTGCTTCATTTCCTGGGCTCCTGGGCCCATCCAGGTCGAAGAGCTGGGCTGCCTGGAGGCGGAGGCGGAGGCGGAGACAGAGGCCAGGGCGGATGGCTGTGGAGCGGCAGTCCCCGTTCAGCCCCTGGCTGTGGTGAGTGAGGAGGGCTCCTGCTCTGGGCTTCTCTGGGTGGGTGCTGGGTGGCCGGGCCCTGCTCTTGTGCCCAAGTCGCAGTCCCCTGCCAGAGTGGTTCCGAGGACTAAGGGGGTTGGGAGAAGCTGCCTTGCCCTTGGGCCGCCCGGCGTTTGTTGGGAGGCCAAGGACGAAGGCTGAGACTAGTGGCTGCCCTGCGATCTCCCAGCTGCCTGTTCGCCACTTCAGGCCCTCTGCCCACGCCCTAGCCCGTGGCCCTCGCTGAATGCAGGCACGGAGCAGGGCCTCATCTAGGTGTGTGGCCCCCACAGACTGCTGCTGGTGGCCCCAGAGCCAGCCAGCCTGCCTATCACCATGGCAACGGACCTTACAATGATGTGGACGTTCCCGGCTGCTGGTTCTTCAAGCTGCCTCACAAGGTGTGTGTCCCGGTTCACGGCTGTCCTGTGCCACCCTCACTGTGCTCGGGGCCCACAGGCCCCCAGGGTGACTTGGCCCCGGAACCACCCTCTGCAGGAACGACGTGCATGGTGGGGCTGATCGTGATCCCAGACGGCTCACCGCCTCTCTCTTTGTGTTCTCTGAGGGGGGTGGCGGTGGCCTGCCGGGTGCCTGCCATCCTGTCTGTCACATGACGGTTTGTGGCCCGGGTCACCCCGCAGTCCGGAAGCAGATGATCTTCCTTCTGACGTGTCATCAGAAGGTCACTAGTAGCCTGACACTGGTCACGGTGGCTGTGTCACGCACCTCCCTTCATGTCCCGGCAGCACAGGGAAGGGGATACGGTATGTGAAATGTCTTGACGGGGAGAAGCCACAGTCACTTAATTCTTACTACAGGGTATTCTGTTTTTTTTTTTTTAATTTAACTTATTTTTTTTAATGCTTATTTATCCTTGGGAGAGAAAGAGAGAGTGGGGGAGAGGCAGAGAGACGGGTAGACGCAGAATCTGAAGCAGGCTCCAGGCTCTGAGCCGTCAGCACAGGGCCTGATGCGGGGCTTGAACCCACAAACTGAGAGGTCCTGACCTGAGCCGAACGGGGCGCCCCTGTTCGATTAGGTATTGTTAATCTCACAGCGCATAGTTGATCGGTTTTGTCCTAGATACACACATAGGGAAAACATCCCTTATGGGTCAGTATTGTCTGTGGTTTCAGGCTTCTTCTGGGGACCTTGGAATGCACCCCCCCTCCCGACAAGGGGGGACGGCTGTACCGTGAAGGGGGCTGTACCGTGTGTTTGTCTCAGGGCGCATGCGCTGTGGTCAGGGATTTGCCCCCAGGCGGCTCTGCTCGAGGTTCTGGGCTCGGGGGTGGGCAGAGCTGAGGTGCACAGGGCATCGATGGGCTCTCTGGTCTGCCACCAGCTTCCAGCCCCTGCTTCCTCTGCCGTTTCCAGGATGGTAGCAGCTACAACGTGGGCAGCCCCTTTGCCAAGGACTTCTTGCCCAAGATGGAGGACGGCACGCTGCAGGCGGGCCCAGGAGGCGCCAGTGGGCCCCGCGCCTTGGAAATCAACAAAATGATCTCTTTCTGGAGGAATGCCCATAAACGCATCAGGTGGGCCACCGTGGGAGGGCGGGGACGTGTTGTCTGTACCCCTGGCCGGACCTTGGCAGCCCTGGGCCCCCCTCCCTCCACCTCGCCCCCAGGGGCCCTGACCTTGTCTGTGCAGCACCGGAGGGACAGCCCGGCTGCGGTCTAGAGGCCTGGCTACTCGGGGTCCCGGTTCCACGGGACCGTGGGCAAGTCTCTTGCTTTCCTAGTTTGTGTCCGTGTTTGCGTGGGAAGAGTGGTGCCGCAGGGCCGCGAGGTGTAAGTGCTAGAACCCCGGGTGTGGCCGAGCACCGTGGAGGGTTGGTGGCCCGTACGCTGCGCCCAGGGCTGGGAGCCGGGTCCTGAGGCTGAGAATGGCAGTGGACTCCCCTAGAAGGCTGGCTTGTGGGCGGGGGGCCGGGGAGGGGGCGGTTGTTGCCGCAGCAGCAGCCGCTGTGGGAAGGGCACTACCGTGGCTGCTGAGGTCTGTCCCAGGCGGGGCTGGGACACTTGTCGCGGGGCTGACGTAGGAGGCCTGGCCGGCTCTCCGCTGGCGCGCGCTCCAGAATGATAGATTCCTGGGCCTGTCCTGGGTGAGGTCTGTGGGAAGAGGGGAGGCTGGGCGAGGAGGAGGCACCGCAGCCTCCACAGCCGGGCATGGGGGTGGCTTCTGCTCCTCACGGACGTTCTGAGCCCCGGTCCATCTGTCCCCACAGCTCCCAGATGGTGGTGTGGCTGCCCAGGTCGGCTCTGCCCCGTGCTGTGACCCGGTATGGCCTGCCACGTGGCTGTGGGGATGGGAGAACCGGGTGGGGTGGGCCCCAGGACCCAGGCGGACTGCCGAGACTCACGTTCTCCGCGCCCTGCCAGGCACCCGCACTACGATGAGGAAGGCCTGTACGGGGCCATCTTGCCCCAGGTGGTGACCGCTGGCACCATCACCCGCCGGGCTGTGGAGCCCACGTGGCTCACTGCCAGCAACGCCCGGGTACGTGCCCCCTGTGCCTCGGGACCCCGCTCTTCCTGTCCTGTGTCCCTAGAAATGGGTGTGGAGGGCTGCCGGGGAGGAGCCTGACAAAGGAACCCGCGCTCTGGGGCAGGCAGGGCTCCAGAGCCAGTCTAGCCCCACAGCTCCCCTGTTCTGCGGCAGACACCATCCGGGTGCTGCCTCGGAGCCCGCTGCTGACGGCTGCGGGGGAGGTGCGGTGGGGCCGGCGTCAGGTCAGGCGTGGACGGAGGGAGGCTTTACCTGTTGCCCCCACCGCTGCCAGGCAGAGCCATGGAGTTTGGGGCAGTTGTGTGGCGTTTCCTGAAACTGCCCACCCCGCCCGCCCCACCCAGGACAGGCCCAGCATTCTCCGTCAAGTCCGGCTCCGGGGATCGGGTGGGAGGTGACTCACTGGGCTGTCGGGGTGGGGCCTGACCTCACCGTTCTGCAGCCTGACCGAGTAGGCAGCGAGTTGAAGGCCATGGTGCAGGCCCCTCCCGGCTATGTCCTCGTGGGTGCCGACGTGGACTCGCAGGAGCTGTGGATCGCAGCCGTGCTCGGCGACGCCCACTTCGCCGGCCTGCACGGTGAGCCGGAAGCGGGGCCGGGCCGTCCGCTGGCCACGCGTCTCCGGGCTGCCCTTCTCACACCCACCTCCACCCCCTGCCCGCCCCGCAGGCTGCACGGCCTTCGGCTGGATGACGCTGCAGGGCAGGAAGAGCAGGGGCACCGACCTGCACAGCAAGACGGCCGCGGCGGTGGGCATCAGCCGCGAGCACGCCAAGGTCTTCAACTACGGCCGCATCTACGGGGCGGGGCAGCCGTTCGCCGAGCGCCTGCTGATGCAGTTCAACCACCGGCTCACGCGCCAGGAGGCCGCCGAGAAGGCCCAGCAGATGTACGCCGTCACCAAGGGCCTCCGCCGGTGAGCGCCCCGCCCCCACGCACGTTACCCGCGCCTCGG
The DNA here is from genome assembly GCA_028646485.1 of Cryptoprocta ferox. Taxonomy (NCBI): domain Eukaryota; kingdom Metazoa; phylum Chordata; class Mammalia; order Carnivora; family Eupleridae; genus Cryptoprocta; species Cryptoprocta ferox. Next base: position 131,593,125 of record CM053560.1, on the reverse strand, counting down.
GCCTGCCCGCTGCCCTTCCTGCCCCCCTGCCCGGTTCCCTCCTCCCCTGACCCGAGCCTTGGCCCCGTTCCGCTCGGACCTCGCACCTTGCTCCAGGATGGTTTGTCCTTCGGTTGTGACGTCTGTTTCTTCAGTAACCTTAAACAGGCTTCCTCGTGGAGTTAGGGTTCGGGCTGCACGTCCGTTGCATTGTCACCTGCCGCTCGGGGGCAGCTGTGGTCGCGCCCGACACCCAGCGGGAACCAGGGCGGGCAGGGGGCGGGACAGCGCGAGTTGACAGGAGGGAGCTGTGCAGCACTGACCCCCTTGACTGACCGGAGGAAGCCTCCCCGGGCTCCGGCTCGTTTCCTCTGGCAGCGCCTTCTGCGCGCTCCGGGCCGTGGTGGGCTCCGCTCCTGGAGCAGGTGTGAGGGAGGGAGGTACGCGGCCGGCTGCCGTACATAGGCCGTGTGGCGCCCACGTCCAAGTAGCTGGCCTCCTCGTGACACCGAAGGGCAGGCAGGGGACGGTGTGGCGGTGACTGCACACGTGCACACAGTGGGGGGGGTAGGAGCAGCGATGGCAGAGGTCAGCTGTAGTTAGGGAGAATTTGAAGGCGTCACACGGGAGCCCGGGCCAAGGGCACAGAAGGGGAAGCCCTGGTGCTGCTGCGAGGTGGTGCGTGACGAGGCTCTGGAGCCATGAGGGGACAGGCCTGGTGGTGCCCCGGCCACGCGGAAGCCAGGAGTCTGGTGGTGGGAACGGGCGTCATCAGCCAGACCTGGCCATGTGTCCTTTTCCCTTCAAGGAGTGTCCCAGTTCCTACTGTCCCTTCCGGTCGGGGCTGCTGGCCCTTGCTGCCTCCAGAACTAAAACGTGGCAGCTGTTGGTCACTGGGTGGTTCCGTGTCTGCGGTACCTGCTCTCGTGGCAGAGTGTGGCCCTACCTGTGCGACCACGGCAGTGCCCACAACAGCCCGGGCTCCTGTCTGGGCTTCCCCTCTCCCCGGGAATCCTCTCTGGCTCTCGGCTGGTTTGCCCCTGAAGCAGAGCCTGTGGGGACCTGGGGACACTCCCAGCCCTGGGCTTGCCCCACGGGCGGCCATCCCACAGGAGCGGTGACGGTGACGCTGCCCCCAGGTACCGGCTTTCAGACGAGGGTGAGTGGCTGGTGAGGGAGCTGGAGCTCCCCGTGGACAGGACTGAAGACGGCTGGGTGTCCCTGCAGGACCTGCGCAGGATCCAGAGAGAAGCGTCTAGGAAGTGAGCGCCCTCCATGTATTCAGGATAGGGAGGTGGGGGTGGAATGCGGGGGCCCCAGGAGACCTGCGGTGCCTCGTTTTTAGCTCCCAGATGCTGAAAGGCAAAGCTCGCCCTTTTCCCCTGGTCCCCAGGTCCCACTGGAGGAAGTGGGAGGTGGTTGCCGAACGAGCGTGGATGGGGGGCACCGAGTCAGAAATGTTCAATAAGCTGGAGAGCATCGCCATGGCTGACGCCCCGTGCACCCCGGTGCTGGGCTGCCGCATCAGCCGAGCCCTGGAGCCCGCGGCCGTCCAGGGGGAGGTAACCTCGCGGTCCTTGGAGCACGAGCAGAGGGGTCGCGGGGAGGGCAGGGCACAACCCCGCTGACCCGGGCCCTCCTTCCCCCCAGTTTATGACCAGCCGCGTGAACTGGGTGGTGCAGAGCTCCGCGGTGGACTATCTGCACCTCATGCTCGTGGCCATGAAGTGGCTCTTTGAGGAATTTGCCATCGACGGGCGCTTCTGCATCAGCATCCACGACGAGGTCCGCTACCTGGTGCGGGAGGAGGACCGCTACCGCGCGGCCCTGGCCCTGCAGATCACCAACCTCCTGACCAGGTTGGTGCCCAGGCCCGAGCATGCTCTGTGCGTTTCCACCGCCCCAGAAGTGCCGGCTTCGGTTTTTACGTCTAGTCAAAAACAGGGTCTTAAAAGACTGGCCTCAACTTTTAGGAAAGATTCCTTGGGTTTGAAAGGACGTATGTACCCAGACCAGATCGGGGAGGGGGGCGAGAGGGCACAGGTCCGGAAGGTGTTGTGCAGAGCGGCTGTGCCCTTGTTGCCGTCTCGGCACACATCTTGGTTTTGGAGATCAAATCCCAGATTGCTTTTCTTTGCTCATACAAAATTGAGAGATTTTTCGTTCATCCGTAAATGTTTCTTTCTTAAATGTAACTTAAAAATATTTTATATACGAAGCTCTATTAGAGTAAAATTCCAATTTTACATGGTTTAATTAAACTGTAACTATCCGGAGTTCCAGGGGAGTCTGCCGTTCAGAGCCAGTTTGGGAACCACATGGGTCCTGATGGTTACATAAGTATTACATACATTAGCCCCGTCTCCACTGCCAGGAGCCTCATCGGTTTTCATAACTGGCCCACTAAGTCAGATTTGTGTACATCAGGAAAGCAAACCGCCAGGCAGGGGCTGTGCGGGCCGCGCCTGACGGGAGATCGCGTCTTTTCCAGGTGCATGTTTGCCCACAAGCTGGGTCTCAATGACTTGCCGCAGTCAGTCGCCTTTTTCAGTACAGTCGACATTGACCAGTGCCTCAGGAAGGAAGTGACCATGGACTGTAAAACCCCTTCCAACCCAACTGGGATGGAAAGGAGATACGGGATTCCCCAGGGTGAGCGCCACACATTTGTTCCTTGTGCCTAACGTGTCAGGTGGACTAGAAAGTGGCCTCGGACCACGGGAAGCCCAGGCCTGCCAGTGGCCGCTTCAGTTAATTATGTGCCAGGGTCCAAGGTGAACAAATCAGAGGAATGGGACTCCAGAAAGCCGTTCGCAGTACACGAAGAAACCAGAACTCATTCACTCTCCCACCATGCCAGAAATGCATTTTTAGATTTATTGTATAAAGTCAAAGTGCATTCTCAGGTGAAAAAAAACTGTGCTTTGAATACTTTGAACAAGTTAAAGCAAAAAGAGAGTTGACTTCTTTCATACACCAGGCAAACGGCCACTGCCCTTCCTCCACCCGCCCGCTAACCGCCTTGCACTGTCTTGCAGGTGAAGCGCTGGATATTTACCAGATAATCGAACTCACCAAAGGCTCCTTGGAAAAATGAAGCCCGGCCCGGAGGCCCCGTATTTGCTCCCGTGGAGCTCCGTCGGGGCGCCGCGGGCTCCCCCACTCAGGCTCTCAGCTGTGCTCTTTTGCAGAAGGGTTTGCCACAGGCCCGCCGCCTCCACCTGAAGGCGCGGTGGAGTTCAGTGGGCTCGGAACCAAGACGCTCACCGGTGCAGGCTGTGGGACAAGGGGGCGCTGGGGCTTGCTGGGTAAAAAGCAAGCAGAAGCCCCAAAGTTCGCATTAACTCAGGCATCTCGTTTATTTTTTCCTTCTCTTCTTGGCGGGTTCTTTGTCCTGTCCCTCGTGCTCTGATGCAGTGCCCTAGAAGGGGAGAGAAGTCACGCTCTCATGTGATATGCCTGCTCGGAGGCAGCAGAAATAAAAACAAAAATCGTTTATCTTCTCACCAAAGCCTGTGGTGGTGGTGCTTTCTCCCACAGACAGGACAACCTCCTAGGAGGGGGAAGGGGAGGCCCCTAAAGTAGTGGAGCAGGCCCGTGCTCATGCCCTTCCCCCGGGCGCCGCGGGGCTCAGTGAAGGGACAGGGCCAGGTGTGTTCAGCCTGGGATGTGATCACCCGAAGAAGGCAGGTTCAAAATTTTTGAGAAGCCACAGGTCAGCGTGTCTCGTGTAAATTTCCACGTTGGACAGACCTGAGCCGATGGGGCGCGCTACTGCAGCCGGAAGAGCTAACGGGCCCAAGGAGGCCGGACACGGGTGTGGGGCGCGGGAAGCCTTACCTGAGCTCCTCCCAGCGAGGCCTACCGTGACCAGGGCCGGAAAGAGGAGGTAAACTGCCTTCTGAGCTGTAATGCTGGGGTTAGTCATTTTCCAATGGTTCGAAAGGTCACAGGGAGAAGACCCCAAGGTGAGAACTTGTGTCATCACCCCCTTCCTGGAGAGGTCTACCCCAAGATGTACACGAAACTGAGTAACTTCGTATGTTGCGTGTTCCTCCTTTGACAGCCCGTAGTTTCGGCTTCGCCTGACCCCCTGGGCCCTGTCTCCGTGGCTCCCTCCCCTCGGCCGTGGGCCCCCAGCTAGGCGGCCGGCAGCCAGGCAGAAGGGGGGCCGGGCCCGCTGCGCTCCAGCCAGGAGCAGGCACTGACCTCGTCGTCGTCGTCGTCCTCCTCCTCCTCCACTCGAAAAACCATGTCCAGGATGTTTCCCTTGATCTTGAAGTCCCGTGAGGTGCTGAGCTTCATGTGCTGCATCAGGTTCACCTACGACAGAAGGTTTTCCCACCCGCGGAACATGTTTTCTTACTCCCAGGACAGGTCCCGCCAGGGGCGCAGAGGCGCTGCTTGCTATGTATGCCCCGGGCAAACCCATCCGCGCTTAGAACGAGCGCGCGCCCCCTTGCCCCCCTTGCAAACCCATCCGCCCCTCCCGTGACGGCTGCACTCAGGCCGTCAGATCACACACAGCAGAGGGCTGTCGCTCCCCACTGCGGCCGGGCCGCTTCCGTGTGCCCAGCCCCCTCGCAGGGTCCGTGGAAACAGGAGAAAATAAAGGTGGTTTACCTTGGACTTCTTCGACAAGTGGATGAGGAATTTCTCGTACTGTTCGATGGCAAAGATGAGATTAGGGATTGGCTTGGTTTCCCGAAGAACTCGCGCCTACAGGGCAAAGAAGGGAAGACCGGCGTTTCAGGGGCAAGGGTTTTCAGACTTGTCCTCGGAACGGTCCTGGCTTAGCAGCAGAAAGCTAGTCTGCCCTCCGGTCACGCGCACGATCCTCTCAGATTTCTCGCAGCTCCATCTCGTCAACGGACCCGGATGCCGAGAAAAGCACCAACTCTTCCCGTTTATAATCGCTTGGTCCCGTCTCACAGACCGGCTGGAAGGACCATTTGTGGAATCTGGTCGCCTCCCTGACTCGATGTTCTTAGCGCAGTGAGCCCACTGTGCACGGGCCCGGTCTCTCTGGTTTTCACCATTGGGATGAGGGGTCTCCCAGTGTGGTCTGTAACCCGTGGGGCCTCCCGTCTTGTGCGCACAACCGTGTGTTCTGGATTTTATAAAGCCCTCAAGGGAGGACACTGTTCTCATCTGTTGTTTCCACACGATCTTGGAGCTCACCCTACATCTGAACGTTGAGATCCGTATTCCCTCATGCCTGTGTCGCAGCCTCTACGGTACAAATGCACCGTTAACCCTTGTAGCCGGTCCACTCAGTGCGTAGCTTCTGCTTTAGGTTTTCTAGTATCTTTCACAAGTACCACCGCTACGACCGTCCCGGGCACAAGCCTTCACAGCGTCTACACCCCAGAAGTGGAACTGCTGTAGAGATAACCACTGGTGTGCGCCTGTGCCAGCAGTGTCCTAGAGACCGTGTCCTCCTCTCCCTGTCCCCTCACTGACACTGGCATGCCCTTTAGGGAGCATCTTCCACACTCATTAACTCTTCCTAAAATAATTCCTTTCCAATGGGAATCTGAAGCCATTTCCATTTTTAAAGAAAGAGCTTGAGATTTTCTGGTGCTTCCTGAATAAAGCATGCAGTTTTTGGTTGAGGAAAAAGCCGTTCCACCTGAACACCAATCCCGTGAGCCTCTGTGAAGCACCCGCACACGCGCGCGCGCACACACACACAAACTTTGGTAGCAACTTTAGTGAGCTAGATGACCTCTCCCGCAACTTCCCCGTTTATGTTGCACAGTTCAGTGTGTGTGTGTGCTGAGAGTTGTGCACTTGCCACCATAATGGATCTTAAGGCCTTTCACACACACCCCCCCCCCCCCCGGAAGTCCCATGCCTGTTTCACAGCAGGCCCTGCCCTGCCCCCAGCCCCAGACAACCACTAATCTGCTGTCTTCTCAGACCTGCCTGTTCTGGGTCTGTCACATAAATGGAACCCTCCGGTAGGTGGTCTTTCTGTGACTGGCTTTTCTCAAGGCTCACGAGCGCCGCCGCGTCAGCGAGCAGAGTAGGCAGCTTACCATGGCTGTAGCAACAGCAGCCGTTTTCCCCTTTTTCTTCTCTCCTGTGTATTTTAGGCTCTGACTCCTCTTGTTCTGAAGAAACAGAAACAAATTCTCTCATTCCTGATGATTCTTCCCGAGAGCTAGCAGGCCGGCGGTCGTTTTCTAAGAATGTGAGGATAGCAGAGTGTGGGGACTCTTCAGGGGACCACGTCTGGGTGGAGATAACTGGTGGCAGATGCTAAAAGATGGGGAACATTCTGTGACACTTTATGATCCTCAGATATATGTATTTTTTAAATTGCTGGGAGGTTTACAGTCTCGCTCTTAAAACTGGCACATGAAAGCAAAGGCAGGAATGACTGTTCTTGTACCAGACCTGCCAAGGGATCGGAGAGGTACAAAGGATGGTTAAAATGGGGACTGTTGGAATGGCAGCAGGAACAGGTATTTCCCAACTGGGCAGTTGGCTCAAAGGGTTTCCACGAAGGAGAGGAAGCCGGAGAGGTGGCTCCCAGGGCCTCCAGCCTTCCCACTTGGAGGCAGACACCAGACCTGTCCGTGTGCCATGTGGTCACGTACTTGAGAAGGTTTAGAGGTCAGAGGAACACCTTCCTGTCTTGTAAATAATCACACAATAAAGGGAACCAAGAAATACAAGATAAGGCAGGAGACAGTTAAGGCCTATGCCACACGTGAGGCACCCAAAACACAGGAACCTTTACTGGAAGGGGCGTTGTGTGCCTTCTAGGAACAAACACACGGGTCCAGTGGGACAAGTAAGAGAATCAAAAACGCAAAGCTGTGGGGCGCCTGGGTGGCTCGGTCGGTTAAGCGTCCGACTTCAGCTCAGGTCATGATCTCACGGTTTGTGAGTTTGAGCCCCGCATCAGGCTCTGTGCGGATAGCTCAGAGCCTGGGGCCTGCTTCCGATTCTGTGTCTGCTTCTCTCTCTGCCCCTCCCCCACTCACTGTCTCTGTCTCTCTGTCTCTCTGTCTCTCTCTCTCTCTCAAAATAAAATGACAACAAAACAAAACCACAAAGCTGAAAATGGAGAGAATTGTACCACTGGAACCATTAAGAAGTGGTAGGGATTCCAGAGGGGCTGGTGTGAAGGTCTATTTTTAGCCCTGGAAGGCAGGGTAGAGGGTGAATGAAGCCCTTTTAAGAGAGGGGCAGGGAGGGGCGCCTGGGTGGCTCAGTTGGTTGGGCAGCCAACTTCAGCTCAGGTCATGTTCTCGCTGTCTGTGGGTTCGAGCCCCGCATCGGGCTCTGTGCTGACAGCTCAGAGCCTGGAGCCTACTTCCGATTCTGTGTCTCCCTCTCTCTCTGCCCCTCCTCTGCTTGCTCTCTGTCCCTCTCTCTCTCTCAAAAATAATAAACATTTTAAAAAACAGGGGCACGCAAACAGCCACAGATCGAACTCATGTGACCAAGGGGGAAGCAAGGGATCTTTCCAGAGGTGGTACCCAAGATGGGATCCTGTCCCAACTCCTTAACAATCCCTGTCCACTGCCCATTCCCACTGATTCAGGAAGCACTGAAATTACAGCCAGAAGAGGCCCCTTTTAAAGGTACACGTTCTGAGCAGCATGCTAAGGGTCTCTCACTGCTTTCTTCTCACTGAGATCCAAGGCTGTGGGGAAAAAAGAAGGGGCGGTAAGAGAATAAACAGCTCTCTGAAAGATGTGGCAAATGCAAGCCTGCTTCCTAGAAAAGAGTTGGAATTAATGGAACCATACACTTTTTGCCCAGGATTGCTCATTAAGTACACCTCACAGAGAAGAATGTCTGCCTGTGGATCAGCTGACCTGTCAGGCTTTAAGTCAAATCTAGATGGGGATGGGGGACAACATCCTGTGAATACATACACTGGGGGGGGGTGTGTGTGTCTGTGTGTCGGGGGGCGGGGGATGGGTCAGAAACATACACAAAAGCCTCCAATATTCTACACGACAACAAATATCGGGTATGATTCTGGAGGAGGGGTTGGCAAACTACAACCCATAGGCCAAGACTAGACCACGGCTTGTTTCTGAAAATGAAGTCTCATTAGAACACAGTCACATTCGGGGCACCTGGTGGCTCAGTTGGTTAAGTGGTCGACTCCCAATCTTGGCTCAGGTTGTGATCTCCTGGTTTGTGGGACTGAGCCCTGTATGGGACTCTGCACTGAGCATGGAGCCTGCTTGAGTCTCTACCTCCCTCTCCCTCAAAATAAATAAACAAACAATAAAAAAAGAAAGAAAGAAAGAAAAAGAAAGAAAGAAAGAAAGAAAGAAAGAAAGAAAGAAAGAAAGAAAGAGCACAGTCACCTGCATTTGCATACAGTCTATGGCTGCCTCTGTGCTGTAAAGCCAGACGTGAACAGCTCTGACTGATTGTGGTCTGCAAAACCTAAAACATTTACTACCTGGCCTTTTACAGGAGAAGTCTGCTGACCCCTGGTGTAGATTCAAACTATGTGGGTTCAAGTCTGCCTCTGAATTAGCTCTCTGTTCTTTGCATCCACCTCTATTCTCTCTGGGGTGACTACGGACCACAAGGTGTGCTGAGAAGCAACGAGGCAAAGCGGGAGGGGGGCTCCACAGGACACCAGGCCGGGCTGCAGGCCACGGAAGGCTTCTCTGCATGTCAGCTGCTTCGAAAAAACGACTATGGTCTAGACTATGGTCTTAGTGCACCGGTTCCCAAGCTGTATTCTCTGGACCGCCACTCTGGCACGTTATTAAAAAAGTAAAAGTTCAAATCAAAAAAGTTGAATAGATTTTAAAACCACTACTGAGCATATTGAATTACTGCTGGACCACTCAGCAACTTTAACATGCTAACAGGCACCGCGAATCTCTACAATGAGAAATATGTACAAGTGCTCCTCACAGAATCCTTTTTTATTTTGCATTCTTTGTGAAATGTGGCTTAGGAGACGGGGAACTCGGAACCTGAACTGAGGCACGGAGGGACACGCCCCGTACCTGGACGAGAGAGAGGTCTGACAAGCCGGCACGTGTAAACAGTTGTGAGCGAGCGTGCAGCTGAGGTCCCAGGAGAGGACCGGGAGCAACAGCTTGCTGAGAGCAGGCCACACACTGTGAGCAGACAGAAGCCCTGCCCCAGGGCGCACCTGGTACAGGCCAAGGGGCCAGAGACCTCAGCTGTCAGCGCGCTACCCAGAACTCCTCTGGCCAAAGGCAGATGACAGGCCGCTCAGCCACGGATTCACAGGGGAGGCGAGGAAGCCCCCCAACACGCATAACGAGGCAATATCGACGGAAGACGTGTCCGTGCACAACACAGGCAGAAACCGAGTGCACCTTCACTATGAAAGCAGTCACGGGCCACCGCTGCGACAATGGGTTCCGGCCTCTTAGCTGGGACTGCCCGGGAGTGCACATCCGCCGGGCTCCTCGAAGATGAGTAACTGCCCTGCAATCCTCTCGACTCCGGGGACTAAGCGCCCTCGGGAGACAAGAGGGTCTTCACGTGTTTAAGTCAGTGGTTCTCAACTAGGGGCGATTCTGCCCCTTAGGGACATTTGGCAATTTCTAGAGACACTTTTGGTTGTCACAGCTGGGAGGCTGCTACTGGCATCTGGAAAGTGGAGGCCAGGGATGCTGCTCAATATCCCAGAATGCACACGAGAGGCCCCACATCAAGGAATTCTCTAGCTCAAGGAGGCCGATAATGCAGAGCCCTCAAATCCCTGGCTTAAGCCAATAGTTAACAGTGACTCAAGTATCACGGGAACCTGACGGTATCTGTGACCAGATGACATTTACATTTCTCCAAATCCGGAAAGAGCCCATTAATTTAGAAGAGAAGGGGTCTGAGCAAATGACAGGAAGAGCCCTCATGCCTTCTGCCTCCTTGAAAGGGCTGCTGTTCCCCCCCACACTGGCCAACCTCAGCCCTTTATGTGCCCACTGCCTCTTCACTCACACACCAAAGGACGGCCGATGGCACGGATTTAGAGTCACCTAGAAATGAACCAAGTCACAACCCAAGCATGCATATTCCTTCCCTGCTCCAAATGCAAGCATATCACTTTGTCCAAATTAAGTACAACTTTTTTTCTTTGTATGAAGATTTCCTTGCCGCAAAGACCTCAGGCCTTGGCTTGATCCCAAATGGTCAGCCACCTCTGGCTTATGGTAAGTAGGGAAGATACTTCATATACGCTTGGCTCACGTGATCAAGCAGTCCCCTGGGGACATAGGAAGTCCTTTCTTACTGGAAGATCTATTTTGATACTTACCGAACCACTTACCTGAATGTAAGAAATGAAAGAATAGCATAGGGGGGTCAGATGAGAACCGGACAGTTTCACCTGCAACAACAGAGAAGGAAACCAATGTAACTGTAGGAATAAAATGCTTCCCCACTCCTAAGAAAGGAATTTGCAACTCACCAGCTTTTCCATATTTTTTGGAATTCCTCCGGAGCACTGACACACCTGGAGATACTAACCAAAGATTTCCAGATTAACTTACATCCTCTAGCAATGTTCCCTGACACCTCCAGGTGACTCAGTGGGCTAAGGGAGTGGGGCTCACCGCTGACTGGAGATGGGAAAGAAAACAAGCTGCCCTATTCAGGGAGAAGCCTAGACACAAGGCCTCCTTTGTCCCCTCAAGGCTCCTGAACCTCCCAGATGACAGGCACTGAAGGGTTTCTGTTACTGACTCATTCACCTTACTGCTTTAAAAATCCTTCAGGCTGATGGTCCCTGCATCTAGAAAACCAATGACTTTGCTGTTTTTCCTTTAATAAATGCCAACGGGGCGCCCGGGTGGCTCCGTAGGTTAAGTGTCCGACTTTGGCTCAGGTCATGATCTCATGGCTTGTGAGTCCAAGCCCCACATCGGGCTCTGTGCTGACAGCTCAGAACCTGAAGCCTGCTTCGGATTCTATGTCTTCCTCTCTCTGCCCCTTCCTTGCTTATGCTCTCTTTCCATCATAAATAAATAAAAACATTAAAAAAAATTTTTTAATGCCAATAAAGGGGTGGCTGGGTGGCTCAGTGAGTTGAGGGACCAGCTCGAGTCATGATGTCATGGTTTGTGGGTTTGAGTTCCGCTGTGCTGTCAACATGGAACCTGCTTGGGATCCTCTGTAACCCCTCGCCCCTACCCCGCCTGTGCGTACACTTTCTCAAAAATTAAACATAAAAAAAATGCCAATAGGGAGAAGCAGCTTTCAGTATTTCCACTGCAGAAGTGTAGGAGCCACGCCACATGGCCAGATCTGCACCTTCTCAGAAATGGCTGCACTGCTGTCTGGAGACACCGTACAGGGTGGGGAGGGGTGTCTACCATCCTTTTTGGGTTGTCTACACCTTTTAAGTATTTAATATGGATCATTGCTAGAATCAGAACTAAACCACCCAGTTCCTACCACCTTCCGAATATCTGCTGAGGATCAAAATATTCCAAGTGCTAGAAAAGAGTTTCTTGTTAACAGATAAAACATAAGGAGCATTAACTTAATTAAACTCAGGTCAGAGTATGCCTTGCATTTAAAAAAAATAATCTTTCTCCCACCGAAGTACCTGACCTGACCCAAGTACCTGTAAGGTATTTAACACCTACTTGTTAATGGAACGAGAGAAGGAATAAACACCTCTTTAGTGCCCAGACTGGTTTGAAATGGTATAATTTTGTGTGCATTAAGGAATTGGATTGAATTCTACAGCTGTAGTTTAGATTAAGTCTTAGAAGGCATTCGAAGGGCCAGACACTCTCAATTAGGGGTCATATAATTACAAGCCAAAAAAATAGGAGGCTCTAAAGGAGATTTAGAATTATGCCATCAACTGTTTCTTCCTGGGCCACCATGGAGACCTGCCACCTACCGCCCAAACCAGACTCAAACCACGACTTGCACAGAAGTAGGCAAGAAGAGCTCTGTACAGGGGCCTCCACAGCACAGAGCTGCTCTGGCCGAGTCTCGGGCTGGCTGGGGTGGCATGGCGGGGATGGCTCTGGTCACCTCTCAGATACTCACGTATCTGACAAGTGCGGTGAGGATGGTGTACATTTTGCAAAGGTCCTTTAACAAGATGTCCACACAGCTGCCCGATGGCAGGGCTGTCTGCACCAGCTCGTGGAAAAATGTAAGCAGAGTTCCCAGCTGCATGATGATGGCTTTCTCGATAGGATGATTTGGCAGGGATGCCTGAGAAGAGGCCTCTTCTAAAGGGAAACAAAATTGGCACATTCAAACCCACTGACCTTATTTTCCAGTTAAAGTGAAGGAAATTTAGAAATCAACTAACCACCATTAAAAGGGAAGTCTGTAGGGACAACGAGCATGTAATTCATCATGCAGAGTGAATCAATAGCCATTCTGTCATAAGCCACACTACGGTCTCCTTTAATCCAGCCCAAGCCAACAAACAAATCAAGCTGCCCTTTTACACACCAGTCAGTTTGGATATTGGATCTTTTCACAATTCTTGGAACTCCATCCTGAATGTATCTTACCTGATAACATTTCTTGGCTCACTTGTCCCTTAAGCTTGGTGATCAGCCAGTCCACTTCTTCTAGGACTTTCTCAGCCTGACTCAGAACAAGTAACTGTGAAAGAAAAGAATGTCTGGCGTGGCTCACTGGTGCAACACGGCAACCACAGCCAGTGCAGTGGGTTACAGGCCTCAGGACGTGAGCCATTACAATTCACGCTTCACATGGAATACAACGGAAGGAGCGGGAAGACTATCTCCCACGGCTTGGGGACCCACACTTACACAAACAGTAGGGGCAGCTGTTCTCAAATTCACCATCGCAAAGTGGTTTGTTTTCTCCATCTCTACATCCTGAGGAGGCAAAGAGAGGGGAGATATAATGGCAGTAAAGCTGGCCCCCAATCGCGATCCCCGCTCAGGGCGCTGTAAGCAAAGGCGCGCTGCAGTACCTGGTCTATGTCTCCAAGATGCCCGTGGATATCCTGGGACAAGTCACGCAGCAGGATGACAGGACTCTTATACAAAACATGGAGGCTGAAGAGCAAATTCATCAAGCCCTTACAAAACGAGGCATCCTCTAAGAGTGGGAAGGAGAGAAAATTAAAAATTATAACCCAGTCAGTCTTTAGGGGATGCTGTGCTGAACCAGGAACGAGGCTTGCCATGTCCCACATACAACATGGCAGTGCTGTGCACAGTCCATCCAGGGCACCAAGAAACACTTCTGTCCATGGGCCCAAAGAAGGGAGAGGTTTCCTATTATTAGCCAGTCACTATCACTGTGTAACTAGTACCCAGATCAAGAAACAGAACGTTACCAGCACCCCAGAACCTCCTCTCCTACCTCACTTGCCCCAGCAAGGAACCGGCTATCCCGATTTCTACCATCACATCTAGTTTTGTCCACTTTTGAACTTTATCTAAATGGAACCAAGCAGTAAGTACTCTTTGTGTGTCTGGCTTCTTCTGTTCACAATCATGTTTGTGCAGTTACTGCATGTTGTGTGTCAGTAGTTTGGGTGTGTGCACATGGTCATTCCTTTATCCACTGCACTGCTGACAGAAGTGGGTTTGTTTCTGCCTATAAAAACAGCACTGCTGGGAGAATCTGGGAGTGGGGCTGCTGGACCGTAATCAGATAATGCCCAACAGTTTCCCAAGTGGCTACGTCAACGCAGACCTCCTCCAGCGGTGGATGAGAGGGCCGACCGTGCCACATTCTTACCAGCACTCGGTAAGTGGTAATGAAAAAGTGTGGATCTTTTTCATTTTGGTCATTCTGGTGACTGTGTAATAAGTACCTTTCCTTTTTAAAATGCAATATATTTGGCAAAGATGATTTTATATAAAGCCTAAAAGGAAACAAGGAAGGAAACTTACCCTGGCTGTTTTCCTTGCAAATCTTGGATGTCCAGGATAACATCTGCACAAACTAGAGATCATTCCGATATTAAAGAAACATGCCGCAAGACAAACAGACCTAGGTGCTGTCAGACTGGAAGAGCTCTAGACCTTTCTAAATCTCATCACCTGCCAAAATGTGTGCCTGGATCTAAAGTGCGGATCTACTAAGAATAACATAAAAATAAGTCCAAAATTATTAGAAGAATTACTGATTCTTCTCTCGTAATATAATAAACATATGACTTAATTCTCAAAGTCTGTGCTCTCATTAAGGACCAAAGGTCCTGGGGTCTGGGCTCTTACCCCCGAGCTTCCTCTACTCCCACCACCATGGTCTAGGGCTAATGCACCTTTTTTCCCCCTTCCCATGCCTCATTCTCTCCACACCTGAGACACCTTGAAGAATAGCAGTCTAATAAAGGGATGCAGGAGACTGAGATCCTGGCAATAAAGACAGCAGAATTAGCTTCTAGGAGCCAAGAGGCCAGAGGACGTTAGAAGGCAGTAGGGGATAAAGGAAGAAGAGGCAAACAACCAGATGCGGTTTTCTTTTTTTTTTTTTTTAAAAGAATGAACAGTGTGTTAGAATTAAGGATTTTTTAAATGTTTTTATTTATTATTGAGAGACAGAGCATGAGCAGGGGAGGGGCAGAGAGAGGGAGACAGAATCTGGAGGCTCCAAACTCTGAGCTGTTAGCACAGAGCCCAACGTGGGGCTTGAGCTCACAAACCGTGAGATCATGACCTGAGCTGAAGTCAGACGCTTAACCGACTGAGCCACCCAGGCGCCTCCAGATGCGGTTTTCTTAGGTGAGCAGAGGAGGCTTAAGGCCTGGGGACAGCAGGGTCCTGAGAGGCTGGACAAACCCTGCTCTCTGGCAGCTCCCTGAACAGGTTCTCACCCACACAGGCACTGGCGTTCAGTATACTTAAGTGCAAAATGACCAGCAAAAACTCAAAACTCAAATTTTGATTGTTGAGGTAAAAAATAAACTGATGGTAATTCTGAAATGTCTCTGTGAACAGAAATAAAAGGTCTCCAGATGGGGCACCTGGGTGGCTCAGTCGGTTAAGTGTCCGACTTCGGCTCAGGTCACGATCTCCCGGTTCGTGAGTTCGAGCCCCACTTCTGGCTCTGTGCTGACAGCTTAGAGCCTGGAACCTGCTTCAGATTCTGTGTCTCCATCTCTCTCTGCCCCTTCCCCGCTCGCACTCTGTCTCTCTCTCTCTCTCAAAATAAATAAATATTTAAAAAATAAAAAATAAAAAAAGGTCTCCAGAAATACTGTGTGAGATGTAATAAGCTGGATGCAGAAAAAGCTTTTGTGTGCAGACAGACAGCGCTGGGAGTAAGAATCAAGATTTGTATTTGCTTCCACAGGAATCAAGGAACTCTTGAAGGATACTTCAGAAACTAAAAAAACGTTACTTATTTATTTGGGGGAAGAGAACAGGTGGAAAAGGACAGGAGGGAGACCATTCACTCTAAGTTTTCTTACAATTTCCGGTTTTCAAATCATAGGACTTTATTACCACTCAAATCTAAATGTATGTTAAAGAAATTATCTGAAATGATGGAGGTGGGTGGGTGATGCATTTTGAATTAAAATATTTTCCTATATATATATGAGCCTTTCCAAATCCACTGATTTCCCTCAAACGTCCCCACTCCCTGGCACTGTTTCTCTCCTAGTGCTCTGTTCGCTGCGGCAGCATCAGGGAAGGGGTGAGCAGCTTGGCGCCAGGACTGCTTGAGGAGCTAGCAAGACGGCCTTTCTTTGGGCTACTGGAAACTAGAACGGCAAGTTCAGGCTCGCTTTTCAGCACTCAGACGCCGTCATACTCCCAGACTACAGTCTCCTAAAAGACTAGCTCTTCCTGCAGCAAGGGCCCACACAAGGAGCTTGTCTTCCCAACGGAGCAGGAAGCAGATGTGGTAGGAGCACACAGCCCCAGGTATCACGGACGCTCTTCCTCATCCTGTAAGGAGATCACTCCCAATTGGAACAGACCCATAAAATGTGGCCCTTCTCTTCTACGTGTGTGAACGCTCATGCGATACACGTTTCTACAGGAGTGGGCACACCTACACACATACACACAACTCATCTTGCAGACTTGTTTCTTTCTGCTTTGGGACTGTAGTCACATTTTCTGACTTAATCACCTTTTGCTGAATTTCTCCCAAACTCGGTACCAGCAAACCTTGCTTAACACTAAACGGCTCAACGTCAGCTACCTTCATAATTAATATGCTTTTATCTTAGAAAAGAGGAAACACCAAGAGTAAAAACAAGCTAAGAAGGCCGAAGGCACCAAAGATAAACAAGCTTTTTTTTCTACAGTGCTTACTGCTGACAATGGTCATAGGCAATGGCCAAAAAAAAAAAAAAAAAAGGCAGTATGTTCTTGCCCTATATGGCTGCATATAATTACGTTATGGAAGACACATGTATAAGAAAGGGAATATATTCCAGATCTTATATTAACTCAGGAACATAATTAAATATAATATTTAAAAATAAGATTTAAAGAGGACATTTAGGGGCTCCTGAGTGGCTCAGTCAGTTAAGCGTCTGACTCTTGATTTTGGCTCTGGTCATGATCTCATGGTCATGGGATTGAGCCCCGGGTTAGGCTCCGCACTGAATATGGAGCCTGCTTGGCCTCTCTCCCTCTGCCCTTCCCCTCTCACAAACACGCATGCAATCAATCAATATTTAAAAAAAAACACGGATATTCAGATATATACAATACAGTTGATCCTCGAACAGTGCAGGGGTTAGGGGCACTGACCCCCTGTGCAGTCAAAAATCTGCGTAGAACTTCAAACTCCCCAGAAATGTAACCACTAATAGCCTCCTGTTAACCAGAAACCTATGTATTACATCAATAGTCTATTAACATTACATGTACTACATAGTATGTTTTTAAAGCTAGAGCAAAAAAAGTTATTAAGAAAATCACCAGAAAAAAAAGATATACTTATAATAATGGACTGCACTTATGAACTGCACTTTGAACCCACACAGTTCAAACCTGTACTATTCAAGGGTCAACCGTACCCCCCGCTTCTGAGGGATGCTGGGCGGGACTGAGCGAGCAGCACTTCTTTCTACCTGAGGGGAGGACGGCTCCAGCAGCTTGGACAAGTTGGAGAGAACAGTGACCAGCAGAAGGGCCTCTTTGCCATTGAAGTCTTCCTCTTGGCTGCTAAGTAAATTCAACAAGGATCTCTGGGAAAGGAAAGCACACGTGGAAAAATCAGCAAATATGTTCCTAGCCAGAGATCCGTAAGCCTGGGGCAGAAAGGGCTCAAAGCTACCAAAATTCCAAGAGGACAAAATCTGAAAATAAACCTGGGTCAAACAAGTAGCTTCCTGCCCCATTCTCGACCACAAATCTGAGGGTTCTCCTGACAACTATGGACTCCTTCTCCTCTAACCCCCTGCCAAATGTACACCAGGGATGAACAGAACACCCCACCTGGGGTGGTTCATAACTTCTAGAGGCCCATCCACCGGCCTCAGGTTTAGACCATGATCCCAAGCCCAGCATTCCACACACACCTTCCTTGTTTCCCCTGCCCTGTTCCTTTCTCACCACCTGAAATCCTCTCCGTTTGGTCTTTCCTCGCTCAGTGTAAACTCCCCAAGGGTAGGGATTTTGTTTCTTTTGTTTCCTGCGATATCCCCAGCACCTCGAACAGTCCCTGGCACAGAGTAGGAACTTGAATACTGTGACAGCTACTGGTTGGAAACTAAGGCTTCAATGTCTGGTCTTTATGCAATCTGACAAAGCCAAACTATACCACGGACACAAATCAAAAACATAACCTTAACGGGCTTAACACCCGTCCTCCGCAGAACCCTCTTGAGTTCATGAACTTCCACTCAGTAGACCTACGTCCTGTTGCCTGGATGGTGACCCCGAAGAAATCGTGCCCTCCTTGCTCACTGTCTGCCCGCTCCCCCAGCTGGCCTGGCTAACGGTCCCCCTCAGGGGCCCTCAGGCAAGCAGGGCAGGCTGCCTAGGCTGCTCACCTGAAACTGCCGGATCTGGAACGCTGCTCTGTGAGTGACACTGCCTTCCACCTCCTCTCCCTCGTCATCCGTGGCATCTAGGAAAGGAAAAGAACGCTATCTTCTCTGAAATGGACTTATTTACTATTATGCTTTTTTGGCCTTTTAATATGAAGTTAGAGTTTTAGAAAACCAAAAAAATAAAAGTCTGGGGGCAGATTTAAGTATATTCCTAACATTCTGCCATTTGTTAATTCCTTCAATTTCCAGTCACTATTTGTAGTTATGTGCAAAATCCAGTAAATGCCAATTCTGAATCCACTAGATGTCACTCCTTAGCCACATGAGGACTCCTCTCAGGTGTCCTCTGGTAGGTTAACAAATACAATCAAGAGGTTTGGTTAAGAAAGAGAAACCCAGATCAAGCCTGTTTATCAGAACTGAAATGCCCACCTAGAGCCCTGAGAAAGTGCTGAATCTTGGGCTCAAAGAACTGCTGCACAGCACTGAATATCTTCTGTAAGCCCTCCAAGCACAGCAGGGAGATGTTCTTTCCTTTCTCTTTCTTTCCCGAATCTTCCACTGAAGTAGGAATGGAAGTGTATCTCCAAATTAAGACCCTGAAAATAAGAAAAGTCATTTTATTAGTGTCAGGCTCACTCAGGTAAATTTATATACTGTAAAATTCACATGCTGTACATGCACGGCTCAATGAATTTTACCAAACTTTTCTAGTTGTGTTATCATCCCCACAATCAAGGTATGGTCATCATCCCAAAAGTTCCCCCAGGCACCTCTGCCAGTCAATTCTCTCCTCCTGATCAAGCACCCACTGATCTGATTCTTGATTATTATCCCTATGGTTTTGCTATTTACAAAATAACATGTATAAATGGTGGCATCCGTAGGTAGCTTCCTGAGTCTAGCTCTCTTAACATATACTTCCTGCGATTCACCTATGTTGCTACATAGTTTGGAATTTCTTTGGAATTTTTTATGTAGACAATTATTCTTGAAGATACTGTTATTTCTTCCTTCCCAATCTGGATGCTTTTTATTTCTTTTTCCTGCCTTAGTGCACTGGCTAGGACCTCCAGGGTGATGTTGAATAACAAACAGCGGTGAGAGCACGGGGAGGGGGTGGGAAGCATTCAGTCCTTAATCATTAAGTATGGTATTGACTGTAGGTATTGTGGATTCCCTTTATCAGACTGATAAAAGTTCTCTTTTATTCCTAGTTTGCTGAGAGATTTTATCACGGATATGTTTAATTTTCCACATCTATTGAGATGATTATACAGTGTTTTCCTTTAGTCTGTTGATATGGTGAGAACTGTAACGAGTGATATACATTTTTTACAAAGTTATTTCATTTATTTTGAGAGTGCTCACAAGTGGGGGAGGGGAAGAGGGAGAGAGAATCTCATTCAGGCTCTGTGCTGTCAGGGCACAGGGTTTGGGGCTCAAACCCACAAACTGTGAGATCATGACCTGAGTTAAATCAAGAGCCAGATTTTTTTTAAATGTTTATTTACTTTTGAGAGAGATAGAGCATGCGTTGGGGAGGGGCAGAGAGAGACAGACACAAAATATGAAGCAGGCTCCAGGCTCTGAGCTGTCAGAGCAGAGCCCGATGAGGGGCTCAAACCCACAAACCATGAAATCATGACCTGAGCCAAAGTCACTCAAACGACTGAACCACCCAGGCCCCTCCTTACAGATTTTGAGCCAACTTTGCATTACTGAGAAAAATTCTACTTACTTACATCATATTTCTTACAAATTGTTAGGCTTAATTTGCTACTATTTTTTACATCTACATTCATATGAGAAATTGATCAGTAGTTTTCTTATGTCTGGCTGAGTTTGGCATTAGGTAATGCTGGCTTCATAAAATGAATCAGGACATATTTATTCTCTCCTATTTTCTGGAAAGGTTTGCATAAACTGGCATTATTTCTTTCTTAAATGTTTGGTAAAATTCACCAGTAAAGACATCTAGTAATGCAGTTTTGAGGGAAAATTTTGGACCACAAATTCAGTTTCTTTTTCTTTTAAAGATTTTATTTTTAAGTAATCTCTATCCTCAATGTGGGACTCAAACTCACAACCCCAAGATCAAGACTCCAATGCTCTTCCAACTGAGCCAGTCAGGTACCCCTCAATTTCTTTTTTTGGATAAAGTTTATTTATTTATTTTGAGAGGGAGAGAGCGTGTGAGAGTGTGCACAAGCACAAGTGGGGGAGGGGCAGAGAAAGAGAAAGAATATCCCAGACAGGCTCCACGCTGTCAGTGAGGAGCCAATGGAGGGCTTGAACTCACTAACCATGAGATCATGACCTGAGCCGAAATTAAGAGTCAGACGCTTAACCAACTGAGCCACCCAGGTGCCCCCTCAATTTCTTTAATAGTCACAGGATTATTCAGATTACCTATTTCTTCCTGATTTCAAAAGTTTTGTCCATTTCATTTATGTAATCCAGTCTCCTGGCATAAAGCTGTTAGCCTTCTACCATTATCAATGTTTACCGTCTGTAGAATCAGCAGTGATCATCTCCTCTTCCTCATATCTGGTATTTGTGATTTGTGTCTTCTCGGTTCTCCTCACCAGTCTGGCTAAGATTTATTACATTTACTGTTCACAAAGATTCAGCTTCTGGCTTCATCCCTTTTCTCTATGATTTGTTTCTATTTTCAATGGTTCTACTTTGTTTTTATTACTTCCTTTCTTCTTTCACTTTCATTTGTTTTTCTTTATTAACATGGGAGCTTAGAGATTTGCTATTTTTTTCCTAACATAACCACTGACTTACAAATATCTACCTCAACACTGCTTTAGCTGGACCATACAAATTATGAAATTTACTGTGTTCATTTTCATTCTGTTCATTTTCTGATTTCTGATTTCCTGAGTATGGAATATTGAGAAATGCACTTAATTTCCAAATATACAAGGATAATCCAGTCATTTAAAAAATAAAAAAATATTTATCACTACTTCCTTGTTTAATTCTGTTGTGCTCAGATAACATACTGATTTCTATTTTAAAAATTTGTTCAGTGTTTTATGGCCCAAAATACGGTCCATTTTGATAAATATACCATGTGCACATGAAAACAATGTGCATTTCAAAACTGTTGTTAAATGTTATATAAATACTCTTTAAGTCAAGCTGGATGATCATGTGGCTCAAGTCTTCTATGTCCTTCCTGATATCCTACCTACCAATTCTCTAATGATTTCTAAGAGGGGATGAATTATTTGCTTATTTCTTCTTCAGTTCTATCAGTTTTTGCTTAAAGAATTTTGGTACTTTGCCGTTAGGTTCATATACATTAAGGTTGTTATGCCTACCTGATCATTTAGTTATTACACAATATACTTCTTTACTTCTAGTATTGGAAGAATATTTTCTATGTAACTAATATTCCACATCAAAGCAGGACTGGAAGAAAGACTCTATTAGCGACTGCACTTTCATGTGTATGGTACGCCCAACTTCAAACCAGCTTCATCCCCACCCCCAGTTTCCTCTCTTGGAGATTCCACAGCAAGTGGAACAGGTTTCTGAGGGTGAGAGTGATTTACCGAGTTATATCGCAGAGGTTCTGAAAGATCTTCTCTGGGTTTTGGCCATCGGGGCCACTCACATGCCCTGTTTCCTTTAGCTGCTGTGCCTTCTGCAGAGCCACACTCACTGCGTAGCGCATAAACTCATTGCTGGACCTTAAAACCGACAGGCTCTCTTCGTGGCTTTGGGTACTGTCCCTAGAGAGAGAGAGAAAAACAGATTTCCCTATTGCTATTGGGATCTGGAATTAGGTTTTCTAGGGACTACTCGGAAGAGCAGAACCTGGCAAGTTCTTACTGACAGACCCCAGGCAGTCCAGGCCACAGCCTGTCACGGCTGCCTTTTTACAACCTTCGTTCTCAGTGTTACCTTATTTTCTCCCCTCCCCCAATCCCCTCACTTTGATAAAATTTAAATGTCAGTCTTAGTTTCCCTTCTTGCTGTTGTTCATACTTTGTTTTTTCAATTAAGGTTTTTCTTTTTTCCCTTTTTATCTGTTATACTGGTCAAGCTACTTAGGAAGATTTCCCTACAATACTTTACTGCAATTTATCTCTTTTTGTTCACTAGTCCATTGTTTCTGAGTTTTCCTTAAATAATTCAAGGTATTCTTTAAAGTGCCTACCTAGAATTATCCAGCTTTCATTTCGCGAAACTTACAAAAAGCTCCTGACTTACTTCTTATTGTATATACGTGAAGAACTGTGAATCCAAACTAGATAATACTAGTGAACCTGGGCACCTGTTACTATGTTCAGTGCACAGACATCTGCAAGCACTCCGTTACCACCTTACCTGAAAAGAGCAGTGAGAAGATCAGACACAAATTTCATGGACAGAAAACTATCATTCGTTTTGTTGGCCGTCTTAGTTTTGCCTTTACCAGCCTTTTCGTTAAGGATGTCAGAGAGTTTCTTGTAACACATAAATAAGCTCAGAACCTCCTCAAGCTTATTCTTACTGCATAAGAGGAAAAAGAGACCACTAAGGATAAGCATCAGAATATTGTGGTTTACTTTCACACTCAGTAATAAGGAAATCACAATGTGTCTTTAGGCATTCTAGGTGTTCTATTTTAAACACATTATAAATGAATAAACTTGTATTAACTCCCAGATCACTCTAACCCGTGTTATTTTTTTCTCTTATTTATACCAGTCAATGCAGAGCATGAAAGTCCAATGCCACCAAACCACCAAAATTTCTCTATTGAAATTAGAACTTGAGTTCAGGGTCTGGAAATTCTGGATAATGGAAACCTGCTAGAGGGACAACATTCCCCAGCCCCCGTGGCGTATATTTTGGTGTTGTCTGTCTCAGGCTAGATGTTCACCTAAGAGACAGTGTCATGGCCTTTGGTCTGTTAGTGCCTAGCACGCTGTTAGAGTTTAAAAAACAAACAAACACCATAAAATGGAGTATTCATCAAATTGCAAGGAGAGTCATACATAGCAATACCTTACCTAAAATTACTTATCGAGAAGTTATATTCTATGAGAACTTCACAAACTCCCATCACAAGAGAAGCACAGATATTATTTTTCATGCCAACACCAGTGCTCTGAGAAAAATCTGCTGATTTATCCTAAAAGGCAAAAGATAAAAATTAATAAGCTATCAGGGCACCTGACTGGCTCAGTTGGTGGAGCGTGCAACTCTTGATCTCAGGGTTGTGAGTTTGAGCCCCATGCTGGGTGCAGAGATTACTTAAAAATAAAATCTTAAAAAAAAATCAATATACAGAAGTACTGATGCACAGGGGCACATGTACCCCAATGTTCATAGCAGCACTTTCAACAGCCAAATCATGGAAAGAGCCTAAATGTCCATCAACTGATGAATAGATCAAGAAGATGTGGTTTATCTATACAATGGAATACTCCATGGCAATGAGAAAGAATGAAATCTGGCCATTTGTAGCAACGTGGATGGAACTCGAGGGTGTCATGCTAAGTGAAATAAGTCAGGCAGGGAAGGACAGATACCATATGTTTTCACTCATAAGTGGAACAGGAGAAACTTAACAGAGGACCATGGGGGAGGGGATGGGGAAAAAAAGTTGGGGAGAGGGAGGGAGGTAAACCATGAGAGACTCCTTTATACTGAGAACAAACTGAGGGCTGATGGGGGAGGGGGAGAAGGGAAGGGAGGTGATGGGCATGGAGGAGGGCACTTGTCAGGATGAGCACTGGGTGTTACATGGAAACCAACTTGACAACCAACTATAAAAGAAAAAAAAATAAGCAGGGTGCCTGGGTGTCTCAGTTGGTTAACTGTCGAACTCTTGATTTCAGCTCAGGTCATGATCTCTCAGTTTCTGGGATTGAGCCCCAAGTCAGGCTCTACACTGACAGTGCGGAGCCTGCTTGGGATTCTCTCTCTCTCTCTCTCTCTCTCTCTCTCTCTCTCTCTCTCTCTCCCCCTCTCTCTCTGCCTCTCCCCTGCTTGCGCACTCTCTCTCTCACACTTAAAAAAATTAATAAGCTATTAAAAAGCCTCCATTGTTCAACAGAGCTGAGACTTAGCCATTACCAGTTCAAAGTCCTCTAGCTCACTCTTAATCATTCTGGTCGTAATAGACTCCAACAGATCCTCCAGTTCTTGGTAGACCCCTTCCTCCTCCTCCTCTTCTTCCTGCTGTAGGGGCATCACTTTCCTCTTACACCAGGCCAAACAGTGCTGGACACAACACAGCAGATAATCCTACAGAAGAAAACAGTAAACATTCTTGAGTGCTTAAGGGATAACCGAGGAGGCTGTTGATAATCAACAAATATTTCTAACCTATAAGGCTAAAGTAAGTTATTCGTTAGCATCACAAATTAAATCAACCTGAATTAAAACTGGAAAAAATTAATTGAACTAACAAAGGTATTCTTGCATTCTTTCCTGATCTCTTCCCAAAACTGGCTTTGTAAGTAGTGGACACCTCAGAACGCAACATCATAATGGGCTATTTCTGATCTAGTGGAAACACCGTGAAGCCTGGCTATGAAGTTAAATCCTCTCTGGCTACTGAGTCCCAGAGACAGTTCTGATGATAGGAGTTTATGATGAGGGAATCATAGGGAGAGCAATAGAGCACCTGCAGCTCAGGGCACGCAGGGCCATTTATGCAGGCAGCATCTGACAACTAAAAGACCACCTCCTTCCCCTTCATGGGCTCTAAGTTGCTTGGGGTGGTGGAGCTTCAGTTTTTATCTTCTCTTTTTCCTGTCTTTCTAAGGCTGGAGAGCAAGAATAGAAAAACAACCTGTCCTAGTTCCCCTGAGGGTTCAAGAGTGCCAATTCTAGCTCTGCCTAAATCATATACTCCCTCCAGACTAATGAAGCAGGTCTCCTGAGTTCATCTGCTACCGAGTGACCTCCCTTCCCCATTCCAAGGAATATTTAGTATATCAAGTAGTCAAAGAGGCATAAATGGGAGAGGAAATGCTCCTTGGGGGAGGTGATGGATACCTTGATTTTGTAAAACGTGGACATGGAGGTATCTTACCAATAGATCCAAGGTTATGATGGGTTAGAAAAGATAAGGAGGGAAGATTTAAGAGTAAAATTTCATTGGAAGTACCAGAAGAGTGCTTTGAGGAAAGGTGTCTCTTCCTGAAGATGACTCTTATTAACAGGGTTGATTCTTTTACTTAACAGTAAAAATAACGGTTATAGGAGGAACAAAAGTCTCACCAGTGGTTCTTGTAGACAGATTCGGTCTCCTTGGGTTAAAATACAAGCTTCTAATTTCAGCGGCGGCAGCACATCAGGTTTTGGCTCATAGTACTGTTTTAACTATGTATGGTAAGGAAGAAAAGACACATGGCTCATCAATGCTTTTCACTTCTTCAATTGGTCAAACTAATGGCACCTTTAACGTCTAATGCCTTCTAAGACGTATTTCCCAAGTGTCCAAAGAACAATGCAGCAAAATACGTGTTGCTTTGGCTCAACTCATCCTTTACCCTTGCTTTAGGCATCATATTGAGATCTTTCCTACTCCATTTCTACTAACTCTCTCATAAAACATAGTGCTCTCTCACATCAGTTCCTAAACCTGCATAAGCAATCAGCATTTCCTGTATAGCTTGATAGTTAAGAATACAAAATAAGCTCTAGAGTCAGAATGGCTGAGTTCAGGCCCCAGTACGACTCACTTGTTAATAATTTTAGTAAACGCATCCATACCTTCGTTTCTCATCTGTGATGAAATATTATTACTATAAACATATAAGGCTGTATAAGAATTAAACACGCCAATACCCGTAAAGTGCTAAAAACACTACTTAGCACATAATAGAAATCAAGAAATGTTAGCTATTATTTTTCTCCTTTTTACTTTGAGTCTGCACAGTTTTACTAGTACACATACTAACCTGACTTGGGAAGCACTGTTCTATACCTTCAATGACAATTTTCTATGCTTGTTAAGTGTATGAATGTTTATGGGCTGATTATTACAGTTTGAAAGATACACTATAGGGGTGCCTGGGTGGCTCAGTTGGTTGAGCGTCCGGCTTCGGCTCAGGTCATGATCTAGCAGTTTGTGTGTGAGCCCTGCGCTGGGCTCTGTGCTGACAGCTCAGAGCCTGGAGCCTGTCTTCAGATTCTGTGTCTCCCTCTCTCTCTGACCTTCCCCTGCTCATGCTGTCTCTCTCTCAAAAATAAATAAAACATTAAAAAAATATTAAAAAAAAGATAGGCTATAAATTTTATACAGAATCAGGCTTGAGGCCCAATGGAAATCTTTTGATAAATAGTATAGGGACCTTCTAGTAATTTCTACACATCTGAGATCTCAACTTCAAATGGAGCTTCTTCAGAATTGTAACAAAGCAATGGCATATAAAAGTAGGGGGACAGGGAGAAAAAGAGAGAGCACTTGTTTTTTAGCCAAGTGGTGAACACGAAAAAACGGCTACCTCCAACCTGGAGTGGTTTGCTTCTTTTTCTTTTTGAAGTTTATTTTGAGAAGAGAGCAAGCATTCGCGTACATGGGAGAGGGGCAGAGAGAGAGAGGGGGAGAGAGAATTCCAAGCAGGCTCTGCACAGTCAGCAAAGACCCCAACACGGGGCTCGATCCCATGAACCATGAGATCATGACCTGAGCCGAAATTAAGAGTCAGACATTTAGCCGATGAGCCTCCCAGGCGCCTGGGCTGCCTCTTTCTTTGGTCCCTCCCTGCCTTCCAAGTAAGGGAGCAAGTTTCAGATTATACCTAGGAAGCTTCAGGAGGGTTACAAACCAAGAAACTCCCAACATATAAAAAAGATTCAAATACCATGTAATAAAATATTACTTTGCTATAAAAGGGAATGAAGAACTGAGAAATGCTACAAGATGGTTCATTCAGTGAAAGCCGTCAGGCACAAAAGACCACATACTGTACGATTCCACTTATGTGAAATGTCCACAACAAACAAATATAGAGAGACAGAAAGTAGATCAGTGGTTGCTTAGGGATAGGTGGTGGGAGAAGAATGAGAAAAGTAGGGGATATTAACTAAAGGGTGTAGGGCTTTCTGAGGTGATGAAATAAATGTTCTAAAATTGATTGTGATGCCGGCAGCACAACTCTATGAATACACTAAAAACCAATGAGTTGTACACTTAATTTTTAAAAAAAATTTTTTAAGCAGGCTCCACACTGACTGTGGAGCCCAACACAGGGCCTGAACTCACAACCCCGAGATCAAGATCTGAGTTGAGATCAAGAGCTGGATGCCCAACTGACTGAGACACCCAGGAGCCTCAAGCTGTACACTTTAAATGGGTGAACTGTATGGTATGTGAATTATATCTCAATAAAGGTATTTTAAAAAAAAAGACTCAAAATGCTTAATGAATAAATGTTGAGGGTAAAAGGTCTTATTTATGCTAGACATTCTCCAGCTGCACTCTTTCCATAGCAATCGTCCTCTGAAATCTTTTTAAAAGTACTTTAAAAATCCTTTTTAATTTTTTTTAATGTTTTACTTTATTTTTGAGAGAGAGAGAGAAAGCATGAGCAGGGGAGGGTCAGAGAGAGAGGGAGACACAGAATCAGAAGACACGCTCCAGGCTCTGAGCTGTCAGCCCAGAGCCCGACGCGGGGCTTGAACCCACAAACTGTGAGATCATGATCTGAGCCGAAGTCGGATGCTTAACCAACTGAGCCACCCAGGCGCCCCTAAAAATCCTTTTTTAAACTGAAAAGTACAGAATATAACCTAATAGACACCCATGCACCTGTAACCTAGATTTAACACACCCTTATTTTGCTATATTTGCTTCATATCTCTCTTTTCTTTTAGAAGTAAAACAAACAGATCCAGCTGCTAATAGCCCTTATAAAAATGGTTCTTTAAAATGTCCTTCTGGGGCGCCTGGGTGGCTCAGTCGGCTGAACGTCCGACTTTGGCTCAGGTCATGATCTCACGGTTTGTGGGTTCGAGCCCTGTGCTGGGCTCTGTGCTTAATAGCTAGCTCAGAGCCTGGAGCCTGTCTTCGGATTCTGTCTCTCCCTCTCTCTCTGTCCCTCCCCTGCTCTCACTGTTTCTCTCTCTCAAAAAATAAAAAAACATTTAAAAAAATTTTATAAAATGTCCTTCTGACTTAGGGTGCAGACTGCAGAGAGAGTAACTGTAAGACGAACGCAAAGGGGCGGGTATGTGAGTGGTAATTCAAACAGCAGGACAGCATCACACACCCCAGGCATGGTCATAGTGCACCAGAGTAAGGTCTGTGAATTATTTTCTATTTTGAAAAGTCTGGAAAATGTCAATCACCTCTCCATGTTTTATCATCTGTTCTCTATATCCATAAAAATATAAAATAAAAAAATTTATTACCTGTAAAAGTAGAGTCTGCATGATTGAATTAGCCAGCTGAGAGTTCCTTCGAAGGACATCATAAAACCCCTAAGAGGAATCAAATACAGAACAAGCTCTTTAACAGATACACTAAGTTATAACTTTATTTTTAAAATTTTATTTATTTTTGAGAGCGAGCAAACAAGCATGGGTGCATGCAAGCACGGACCAGCAGGGAAGGAGGAGAGAGAGAATACCAAGTAGGCTCCATGTCCAGCACGGAGCCTGAACAGGGCTCCATCTCACAGCGTGAGATCACGACCTGAGCTGAAATCGAGAGTGGCACGCTTAACCGACTGAGCCACCCAGGCGCCCCTCTATACACTATTTCCTAATTCTCTGCAAAAGACTGAGACTGTATTTGCTAGAGGGAGAAATAATTCGGGAAGTTTAGGTTATATGTCTAAAAAGAGATGTTGCATCACTGAGAACCAGAGTAATAAACTGACCACAATCATCCTAATTTCTAAACAACAGGTCATTTCTGGCTTTGGAGTACTTTGTTCCTTTACAGTCAAGAATGTCCCAGGTCTTCATTCTTTTTTCACATCCTACATTAACAGCCTTCCCTTTTAGGACATTATTTCCACTTACTTGCCAGTGCTTCAAAAGTGTCTCCTGGCCCTAAGCACCCTAATGACTTCCCTTCCAACATTTCCTGGTCATAGTTAAAAACTACTTAGGTTAAAATCCCAGGGGGTGGGGGGAGCCTACGTGGCTCAGTTAAGCATCCAACTCTTGACTTCGGCTCAGGTCATAATCTCACAGTTAGTGGGATTGGGCCCTGCCATCAGGCTCTGCCCTGACACTGCAGAGCCTGACTGGGATTTTCTCTCTGGCCCTCCCCGGCTCTCACCAGGGAGGCCAGAGCTCTCTCTCAAAATAAATAACTTAAAAAAAAAAAAAAAAAAAAAAAAAACAAATCCTGGGGAGAACTTTCTTTTTGGAACTAGAAAAAAGACTGTATGATTCATCTGTGAGAAGAAGTAAAATGAAAGCTGACCCCCTAAACAATTTGTTATAAGAAAAGACAAAGTAAAATTAGCCTTAACAAGTTATTAAATTTTTAAATAAACATATAATGGTAAGAGACACTTGTGGTCTTGGCACAAAACTTTATCACGAATTTTTTTAATGTATTTTTTTTATGTCTTTATTTTGAGAGAGAGAGGCAGAGAGCGAGCGGGGGAGGGGCAGAGAGAGGGAGACACAGAATCTGAAGTAGGCTCCAGGCTCTGAGCTGTCAACACAGAGCCTGACACGGGGCTCGAACCCACAGACTGTCAGATCATGACCTGAGCCGAAGTCGGATGTTTAACTGACTGAGCCACTCAGGCGCCCCTTGGCACAAAACTTTACAGATGAAATCAAGGAATAGCATACAAACAGAAATAGACTTAGTATATATACAGAAGACCATAATGTCTGGACCAATGGTTAACATGGAGAAAAAAGTTAGCTCCTTATATATCATAGGAAACTAAATTTCAGATGGACTAAGCAACTAAATATAAAAAACAAAATCATACAAAAAGTAGAAGAAAATATTACTGAATATTTATTGGAAAGATATCTTCCACATAAAATATCTTAAAACAGAAAAGATAACAGATTTAAACAACCAAAACTTAGTATTTTTATAGTTCTAAAAGTATCATCATCAACATCATCATCATCATCATCAAGCAAACCGCCATCTGGCATACACCTGCAACAAGTATGACCAGTGTGGATACCAACACATAAGAGTTTTGACAAACCGATGATGTGACGTCTTTAATGAACAAATGAACACCAATATCCTAAGAGATCGGTCTATGAACCATATCAAGTTAACTTTTAAAATTTGAGCTAGATAGGGGCAGAAATTCTTTTTTTGCATATGGAGAACTGCAGAGAAGAGTTAACAGTAGGTCTGCCAACTGTCACCCTTAGCAAAGCCTGCTTGCAAGACTGCCCCTTGATGGGTGGCTGGGAATCTGGCTGGTCAACAGTCCCCTACACCGATAAAAGGCTTTCCCCTAAATGATAGAAATTTATTGTGTGTAAACTGTACACTGTGGTTGATGCTGAATATTTTTATTTTCTTCTGGAAGTTTGGAATTTGGGTATGTGCTAATAAAAGTGCCTATGTAAACCAGCCCCCAGTAAAAACCTTGAGTCTGAATCTCTAATAAGCTTCCTTTACTGAGGAATTGTTACCTACTGATGTGTTGACACAACTCATTTGTGGAAGGAACTGGGTGCATACTGTGCAATCCCAGAGGGAGAGGCTTCTTAGAAGCTTGCTCCTGGTTGCTTCCCGACTTCACCCTATACATCCCTTGCTTCTGCTAATTTTGCTTTGTATCCTTTAACTGTAATACAGTTAGCCATGAGAATTAATATATGCTGAGTTCAGAAGTCCTCCTAGAGAAATCTTTAAACATGGGGTGGTTTGGGGGACCCCCACCAATACAATAAACAATTGTTCCAGTACAGTTTGTTGAAAAGATCATCTTTTTTCTACTGAATTACCTTGGGATCTTGGTCAAATATCCACTGAGCAACTTTATACTTTTTCAATTATCTTGATCCTTCTAGGTCCTTTTCATTTAATTTATTTTTAAATGTTTCTTTATTTTTGAGAGAGAGAGAGAGAGGGATAGCGTGCAGAGAATCCCAAGGAGGCTCCAGACACCAGTGTAGAGCCCGACACAGGGCTTGAACTCACAAACCGTGAGATCATGACCTGAACTGAAATCAAGAGTTAGACACCCAAAAATCCCTGGGATTTCCACTGGGACTACACTGAATCTATATAGACTTTTTTGAGACTAAGATTAGTAACAAGACTATACTGAGCATTTCAATCTATAAATATGGCACATCCTTCCATTTATTTACCTTTTCTTCTTTAATTTCTCTCAATGATACTTTGAGGTGTTTAGTGCACATATCTTGTACACTCGTTGTTAAACCTATCCTTAAGTGTTTTATTTTTTATCTACCATAAATATTTTTCTTTTGATTTCCAATTGTCCATTGCTAGTATAAAATTGATTTTTGTATCCCACCTTATAAAACTCACTTTTTTTTGTAGATTTTTTGCTGTCTATGTACACTGCAAATCAAGAGAGCCACACTTCATCCTTTCAAATCTGTATGCCTTTATTTCTTTTTCTTGTTTTATTGAATAGAACCCTCACTATAATGCTGAATAGAAACGTTAACAAATATCTTTGCTCTTGATTTTAGGGAAAAGCATTTAGTCTTTCACCATTTATACCAGATGCAGGTTTAAGATTCCTTTTATCAGGTGCAGACATCCCCCCACCTTTTTCTTTTTTTAATTTTTTTTAACATTTATTTTTGAGAGACAGAGAGACAGAGCATGAGCAGGGTAGGGACAGAGAGAGAGGGAGACACAGAATTCGAAGCAGGCTCCAGGCTCTGAGCTGTCAGCCCAGAGCCCGACGCGGGGCTTGAACCCACAAACTGTGAGATCATGACCTGAGCCGAAGTCGGATGCCCAACCGACTGAGCCACCCAGGCGCCCCATCCTTTTTTTTTTTTTTTTTAATGTTTATTTATATGAGAGAGTATGTGTGTGGATGCGCATGTGAGCGAGAGAGGAGCGGAGAAAGAATCCCAAGCAGGCTCCACACCGTCAGCACAGAGCCCGATGTGGGGCTCGAACCCATGAACCGTGAGATCATGACCTGAGCCGAAATCAAGAGTTGGATGGCCAACCAACTGAGCCTTCCAGGTGTACCTCAAATATCCTTTATGATTCCTCACCTTAAAAACCTTTTGGCTAGCCATCACAAACTACCAATCCCAACTGCATCAAGTAAAAGTGAACTATACTTTTACAATCAGAAAAAACTTATTAAAATAAAAAGGATTATTAGTTGGGGGTTGCTACATTCCTTCCACTCTGATTTACCTCATAAAGCATGAGTCGAACATCAGCCTGCTGGCCTAAGCATCTCCTCAAACTATCCATGATCTCAAGGCAAAAAGTTTCATTGGCAACAGAATTGTAACGGCTGTGAACATCCACATGGACCTGAAATGAAGAGAGGCCAGTTATTGTATATTTTCCCAAATTAATTTTCATAACGGAGGTAAAATGAGCCTATGTTCTTGGGCAAAGACACTTAGACTTAGCTTTCCCCATATGCAAAAACCTAGGACTGAGGCAGACACTGTAATCATCAGTAGGCTGTGGTAACTGTCACTCTTATTCCGGTTTGGAGTAAGAATTTTCAAGCATTTCAACAAAATTAACTCTTCTCTAACGCTTAAGGTCTTCCTTGGCAAATGTCAGCTGCTTGGGAAGGCACACAGATGATTCCGCCACTAGAATCCAGTAGTCGTAATATACTTGATTATATTTAAAAAGCCTAAAATCCTTCCTTAAATAGCTAGCAGAATCCAGCTCTTTTTGCTTCCATAAAATCCTGAGAGTTTTATAGGAAGGTAATATTTAGTTTAGAAATGGACAAGGCAAAGAGTAACAGCCATTGTTTCACATAATAAATCCAGCAACTACAGACCGAGACTCCTAACCCTTACTCCAGGCATCTCAGTGAGGTGGTTAATGCTGACGGATCAAATCCCCACTCTATTCTTCACTGCTTCTATCACCTTGGGCAAGTCATCTAACCTTCCTCAGCCTTAGTCTTCTTATCCTTAAGATGTGGACGATTTTAACAATACACTAACGACACCCAGTGTTCCTAATATTTAATCTGTGCCATATGTTATGAATAAAAGTTTTACAATAATTACACTAGAGAAACAAAGGATTCCTAATAAAACTGTTTCATTAATGTATTTACAAATCATATAGTACATAATTTAAATCATAAAAACAATTTCATTGCTCCCAAGTCTAGATTACATAAATACTGCAAAAAGTTTTATTTTCTCAGATTACCAGGCTGTGCAAAGTAAATTAACTATTAAAAATGGGGATAATAATAGCATCTAGACTCACAGGATTACCGGGAAGATGAAATGACCTAATAAATACAAAGCACGTGGCACTGCATCTAGCAGGACAAACCACAAATGCAAGTCCCATTCGTAATTCAAAACTTTCTAGTAGTCAAATTAAAAAAGTAAAAAGAAGCTGGTGAAACTAATTTTAACATTTAACCAAATATATCAAAAATCTTCAACACGTAATCAAAATTAAAAACAAATAATTAGCCATTTTCCCTTTCTCCAACTAAGTCTTCAAAATCCAGCGTGCATTTTACACATACACCGTGACTCAGTTTGGCCAGCCACCCTTCAATCTAGCACGCAGTTCAGCAGCAACATGAGGCAAACGGCTCCCGTGGTGGAAAAGCACTGCCTAGTGCACGGCAAACCCGTCATGAGAAGGTGTTAGCTGACATCACTGCCACCATCATCAGACTCTGTTTCAGGGCTGTTTGCACAACCAGAGCCTGAGGGAGAACAGCGAGCACATCACCAACTTCTGCACGGATGCACGCGACAAGCCACTGGGCACAGTCCTTACCTGGCTGGCACCGATGGACTGACTGCACTGGGAGGAGGACAAGCTTCCCAAAACCTTGAAGTTCTTCAGGAGCAGCAAAAACCCGGCAACCGCAGATTTCCGGGCATCAAGCTGGCTAGCTCAGGAACAGACAGACAAAGAGTTAACAAGCAATACTACGTTCACAGGAATAGGCTTCTGGGTCAGAAAAAGCCAGTTACCTCTGTACAGAGAAGGAATATGAGACATAATGAAGCACAGAACAAAATAAAATATATTTATATATTCAAAATAAAACATCACCTGTTCACAGCAGTTAACAGTAGAGGAACTCGGCTGATTTCTTCTATCTAGTTAACCTCATGACGCTAACTATACTTCCTTCTGTGTGGGGAACAAGAGTACTGAGAAGTTATACGGTGGGCCAATAACTCAAATGCAAGTACTAAATAGGCAAGGAAACCTGATTTTCTGTGTCTGAAGGACCACTTCCCTTCTTTGTAGAGGAGTATAGTGCTTGGCGCCTTGTAAACCCTCCATCCTGAAATATGATACATTCATCTCACTGAGGCTTAATGATTAATTCATGAGTGAGATGTTAAGACATACCAACCTTGGCCCGGCAGACATGCCTCTGGGTGAGAAATAACAAAAAACTGTTAACTCTAGAAGAGGGATAAGAGTATATACTTACTGGTTGTTCCTCTCAATATACACAAGTGCATTATAATATAACCAACGTGGTATTAATTAAGCATCTTAGGGGTGCCTGGGTGGCTCAGTCGGTTAAGCATCCCACTTCAGCTCAGGTCATGATCTCACAGTTCATGAGATCGAGCCCCACGTCGGGGCTCTGTTCCAACAGCTCAGAGCCTGGAGCCTGGAGCCTGCTTCGAATTCTGTGTCTCCCTCTCTCTCTCTCTCTACCCCTCCTCAGCTTGTGCTCTGTCTCTCTCAAAAATAAGTAAACATTTAAAGAAGAACTGAGCATCTTATATTTAAAGTACCAAATGTTTTCCACCTATTACTGGTCCCATAATACTTTGTGGGAGATGGTATTATCATCTTTAGCTTACACACTAAGAAATAAAGGAAGAGAGATCAGGAGGCATTGACTAAGCCAAAAAACACCTGAGACCGCTTAACAATTTGGTCTACAGTTACTAGACCATAATTCAATATGCACCAGAGTTGAGTTTCTTGAATTTTCTTAATGAAGGTGTTTTCCTCTCCAGAACTCTTGCCAGCTGGCACTGGAACCTTGTCCTGAAGAATATTCTAGGGGGGTAGAGCACAGTACCTGAGATCAGAAGCTCGAATTCTATCCCCACCAACCTCTGTTTGACTTTTGGAAAGTCACTTATCTTCTCTAAGCCTGAGTTTCCTGATCTGTATGGTGGAAACTGTAATAATTCTAACTTTATCGGTTACTCTGAAGACTGAATGAGATAAAGAACCCTGCACATAGCACAAGGCCTTGCTTGATGAAAGCTGTTCTGCTGGGTTAGACCTCTGCAGCACCGCTGTGAACAGGTTGTATAAGGAGACGGCAGAGAAGACGATGAGCGACATTAGAAGGTCTGACTTCCTAGGGTCTCAAGGGATGCTCGTTACCTGGCAAACATGGCTTTCCGCAGGACAAGTATCAAGGAGTCTCTCACTGACATGCTGACTTTGAGAAGGGGCTGAAAGACAAAGAAGTAGGTAGAAAAACCCCCAAGTTTATTAGCCTTAGCTCATTTCTACCCCAAACTGTCACTATTTGGCTTATACAAGGAAATTTGGTTCTGTTTTTAAATACATGTTTCAATGCTTATTACACTTCGTAATACAGACAATAGCATACTTTGAAACACTAAATTTAAACTAACTGTGAATGCCTTTAAACCTATGGTCATCAATTTTCTAAGAGCTTTTCAATTACCTCACTAACTTGAAAATGAGTCAAAGGAGAGACAAGTGTGCCAGGAAGAAGGGGGTAAACTTAGAAACAGTCTCGCTCAGTGCTCCTGTACTTTTAATACAGTTTTATGCTTCAAAATCAAGGAATATAGGATTTCTCAGACACTTATATTTATGAAGAATCACATCAGACTTCCATTAGGCAGTTCAACCTCAGTTCTGCCAAATTCCTTAGGTGTCCGAAGACTTACCTGCACAGCCTTCAGCAGCCCTTGTACAGTTTGAAGCGGCAGAAAGGATAAATAGTCAAAAGTTTCTGTGACTTTAGCAGAACAACTTTGAAGAACTAAGGGTGCATACATGATGATATCTGAAAGCAGATCTGGAAAACAAAATCCATAGTGAGCTGTCTCAAAAAACTAATAAAGATATTTCGAATAAAAGAAAATTAAATACGGGAAAAGAAGTAGTAAAAGCCTTTTTGTTTCTTTTCTCAAGTATACTGCAATATCAATTTCTACTGACCCTATATACTTTTTCTATAGTCAGTGTAACTAGGATATATTTTAGAAACTTTCTTCTGTGATAATGTTGAGATTATAAAAATTAAAAGAAGGGAAGAAATCTGTTACACTGTCAAGACAAGTGGCATACAATTATCTTCTTACTTCCAAGTTGAAGTAAATCAATAAATATCTATGAACTTTTATTTAAGTTTATTTATTTGAGAAAGAGAGAATGAGCACGAGGGGTGGAGGGGCAGAGTGGAGGGGGAAGAAAGAATCCCAGGCAGGCTCCGCGCTGTCAGCACAGAGCCCAATGCAGGGCTCGAACTAACAAACTGTGAGATCATGACCTGACATGAAATCAAAAGTCGGACGCTTAACCGACTGAGCCACCCGGGTGCCCAGCTATGAACTTTTATTATGTGCAAGCATAGTATAGTCCTATAAGGAATATGCAAAACCACAAAAAAATGGTCTCTCTTCAAGAATTTTAATTAGGAGGCAGGAAAAACATACTTTGAAAGAATGAAAGAGGTAAATAACGGATCAACATCAAGTATCTAATAATCCCAAACATATTTTATTGCCTAGCAAATGTTAAAGAGAGTCTAAAGAGGAGTTCAAAGGAAGGGGAGACTATGATCAGTTGGTTTGCTTTAGCAGGGAGAAGAGAAGTATCTAAGCTGGGTTCTGAAAGAAGGCTGACATTTAGATGCACCAAGAACCAGAAAGGCCTACTAGATGTAAAAGGAAAAGTATGAGGAAAAATAAGTATGAGGCATACTCAGAAAACAGGGGGGAAATCTGTGAAGCTGGGGTGAAGGATTCATAAAAATAAATAAATGAAAATGCTGAAAAAACAGGATGGATCAAATTGTCAAGGACTTTAAGGGCCAGGATAAAGCGCTGATCATTTATAAAGAAGGTACTGGTGATTTCTGAGTGACAGAGTGCTATTTTAGGAACACTCATGTGGTGGCATATGCAGGTTGAACTGCTGCAGACAAAAGAAAGCAGGGAAATCGATTACAGGCTATGGCAGAAGCCTACAAGCAAGGCTGTAAGGCTGCAAACCAGGCAATAGGTGGGGAGGAGGAAGGGCACAAAAATGAAGAAAAAAGTAACAGAGAAAAAATGAGAGAACTCAGGTACCAAGTTTGAGGTGATAAAAAGGAATTCCAGCTTCTGGAACTTGGAGAGCCAGGCTTCAAATAATAGAAATAGGAACCACTGAAAGGGGAATTTGTTTGAAGGAAACTGTATTGCATTTGAAATAAAAGGAAAAAGAAAAACCTAAATGAAAATGTCCAGCAGGAATGGAAGCACTGAACCAAGGAAAGACAGTCCTGACGTAAAGATTTCGGAGCCATGTCCACCAAAGCCCACAAACCTAACTGAAGTCATGGGAACAGGGAGGACATGTACAAGGAAAAGAATGTATACAAAGAGGAGCAGACTTCTGCTTCCCACCATCACAGGGTAACAGTGACCAGATTTATCCTCCCACTTTCAACAATAATTAAAAAGGCCAAATTATATTAATAGTTTTCAGACACTAGACAAGCAGTGTAGGACCATGGTCCCCAAGAGAAGGGAAATAAATGGGGTGTGCCTTATAACTGCTCCATCTTAGTGCCTGGAGAGTTACTAGACAGCAGCACAGAGAGGGGAAACTCCAAGTCCAGTGATCTTCCCAACTTAAAGAGATGGAGGTGGGAATTCAAAAAAGCCAAGGCGGCAAGAACTAACACGGAAGAAGTACTAGGAAGAAAAAAGCTACATTGGAAGAGGGCCCTGGAGATGTGGAAGAAGCCCCCTCTGTATGTTAGCTGTGTTCTGGTAGGCGCATGATTGTGAAGAAGCTACCAGAAGCCAAGGAAAGACTCACCAGCAAGAAGCAGACAGATCTATTCCCAGAGGTCACAAAGGACAAATAATAGTTCACATGCACAACAACCACAGTGGAGACACCTCATAATATAGAAGGTTCTATACTTAGGCATTAGTGAAACCTAACTAGCCCAAGATTAAAGGCTACCTGATCTTGCTTAACACAACATAACTATCCAAAGGATTAAATGTTTTCCAAAAGACTTAAAGCTCAAGAGTATTTGAAAAAAAATAATATCCATGAAACCAACAATGTAAAAATTCACAGTGTCTGCTATCCAATCAACAATTAAAAAGCATGCAGGGTCGCCTGGATGGCTCAGTCGCTTAAGCATCAGACTTTGGTTCAGGTCATGATCTCACAGTTTGCGACTTTGAGCCCCATGTCAGACTCTCTGCTGACAGGTCAGAGCCTGGAGCCTGCTTTGGATTCTGTGTCTTCCTCTCTCTCTCTCTCTCTCTCTCTCTCTCTCTGCCCCTCCCCCGCTCGCATTCTGTCTCTCAAAAATGATTAAAAAAAATTTTTTTTTAATTGCAAAGCATGCAAAAAGGGGAAAATAGGACCCATGATGAGGAAGAAATAAATTAATAAAAACAAAACAGAAATGATATAAATGATAGGATAGTAAAGATATTAAAAACACTAAAATAAATATAACTCATATGTTCAAAAAAGGTAAGGAAAGCATGTTAAGGAGAGCAAAAATATAAAAAAGGATACAAATCAGATGTCTGAAAATGAAAAATTAGATCACTGCAGAAGATCTGAGAACTTGAATGTGGTATCAACTGTCTAAAACAAAACAGTAAAAAAGACTAAAAAATAACCTGTGAGCTGTGTAGCAATGTAAAGCAGCCTATTACATATGTAACGCAGTATAGGGGTGGGAGGGAGATGACAGAAAAAAGTTAAAAAAAAATTTTTTTAATGTTTATTTATTTTTGAGAGACAGAGAAACAGAGCATGAGCAGGGAAAGAGCAGAGAGAGGAGACACAGGATCTGAAGCAGGCTCCAGGCTCTGAGCTGTCAGCACAGAGCCCGACCCGGGGCTTGAACTCACAAACCGCAAGATCATTGAGCCCAAGTAGGCCGCTCAACCAACTGAGCCACCCAGACGCCCCAGAAAAAAGATTTTTTAAGAAATCATATCTATGGGTGCCTGGGTGGCTCAGTCGGTTGAGTATCTGGCTCTTGATTTCAGCTCAAGTCATGATCTCACAGTTCGTGACATCAAGCCCTACCTCAGGCTCTGGGCTGACAGCATGGAGCTTGCTTGAGATTCTCTCTCTCCATCTCTACCTCTCCCCCACTTATGCTCTCTCTCAAAATAAACAAACATTAAAAAAAAGAGATAATATCTCAAAATGTTCCAAACTTGATGAAAACTATAAACCTACCAATCCAAGAAGCTTGATAAACTCCAACCACCAGAAACATGGAGAAAACTACATTAAAGCACATAATTAAATTGCTTAAAACCACTGATAAAGAAAAAATATGTATTATATAGAGAGGAAGAAATATATGAATGAAAGCTAACTAATTAGAAATGATGAAAGCCAAAAGAATAGTAAAGTAACATCTTTAAAGTACTAAAAGAAAAAAATCTGTCAATTTGGATTCTATACCCAGTAAAAATATCTTTCAAAAAACTAACACTGAAGACTTTGTGACATACAAAAGAATTCAACAATAGATCAGCAGTATAGAAAAAAAAAATTTCTGAAGGATTTAGCAAAGATGTATTGTTTTTCTATTTCCAGTTTTTTTTTTTTTTTTTTGAGAGAGAGAGAGACAGAGCATGAACAGGGGAGAGGCAGAGAGAAAGAGACACAGAATCAGAAGCAGGCTCCAGGCTCTGAGCTAGCGGTCAGCACAGAGCCTGACGCAGGGCTCGAACCCACAAACCGTGAGATCATGACCTGAGCCGAAGTCGGACGCTCAACTGACTGAGCCACCCAGGCGCCCCTATTTCCAGTCTTTGGAAGTAGACACAGGTTTACTTAGAATGAAACTGATTCTAAGAGCACACAAAAACTGAACACAAAGAATAAGACTACTCCAGCAATCCAGAGTGATGGGGGGAGGGTGTAAGACACTGAGCAGGTGCCCTGGACAGAAGACTGACTGTCCAATGTGGCTACCAACAGTCAAAGACCAAAGTCCCCACCCTGCAGGAGCACACAGCTTACTGTCCGAACAGTGGAGTCTGTATTTGTTCCTTGGATTCTAAGCAGTATATGAAAGTTAAAGGCAGTTGGACAGAAAATGATACTGGACAGAAATTTGGATATAAACAAAGGAAAAAAACAGAAATGGTAAACACGTGTAAATTTTCTTGTTTTGAAAAATTCTTGGGGCACCTGGGTGGTTCAGGCAGTTAAGCATCCAGCTCTTGATTTCGGCTTGGGTCATGATCTCACGGTTCAAGCCTTGCATCAACTCAGAGCCTGCTTGGGTTTCTCTGTCTCCCTCTCCCTCTGCCCCTCCTCTACTTGTACGCATGTGCACTCTCTCTCAAAAGTAAATAAATATTTTAAAAAATAAAATAAATTCTTGAAAGACACAATTGACTGTTTAAAGCAAACATAACAATGTAGGATTTTATCTTGCTAATTTGATTAGCTCTACCTCTTTTTTGTAAGATTGAGCCCTGCATCGGGGCTCCATGCTAACAGCACAGAGACTGCTTGGGATTTTCTCTTTTGCTTCTCACACATCCTCTCTCTCTCAAAACAAAACAAAACAAAACAAAACAAAAAACCTCAATCCAAAAGAAGGCAGAAGAACAGAAAAAAAGAACAAAGAACAGATGGACAAAATAGAAAACAGCCAGATGATAATTACATTAAATGTAAATGGCGTGCCCGGATTTAAAGTTCAAGATTATCAAATAGGATTGAAAAAGTAAAACACGATTGTATGTGGTCTACAAGAAACCCATGCTAACTATAAAGACATAAGTAAGTTGAAACTAAGAAGATGAAAAAAATATACCATGCTACCACAGTTCGAAAGAAAACTGAAGAAGTTGTATTAATATCAAAGTAGACTTCAGGGGGCACCTGGGTGGCTCAGTTGGTTAAGTGTACGACTTCAGCTCAGGTATTGATCTCACATTTCGTGAGTTCGAGCCCCTTGTCGGGCTCTGTGCCTCCCTCTCTCTCTGTCCCTCCTCTGCTCACGCTCTGTTTCTCAAAAATAAATAAACATTAAAAAAATTTTCAAAGTAAACTTCAGAGCAAGTATTCCCGGGAACAAAAAAGGTCATTTCATAATAATTAATGGGTCATTTCATAATAATTAATGGTTTAGCCAAGAGGCCATAACAATCCTAAACAAGTATGCCACTAATAACATTTTAAAATACACATAGCAAGAACTGACAGAACTAAAAGAATCTGACACATTTACAATTACAAAGTCAGAGATTCGACATTCCTAATAGTCAACAGAATAGAAAATATGTAAGAATACATCATCTGACTTAACTGAATTATGGAAAACTCCACCTAACAACAGAATACGTATTCTTTTTAATAGCACACAGAACATTTATC
>CM053560.1:131361698-131551362 GCA_028646485.1 Cryptoprocta ferox | reverse complement strand
GGGGGGGGGGGAGAGGGGGGGAGGGGGGGAGAGGGAGAAGGGGAAAAGGGGAGAGGGGGAGAGGGGGAGAGAGAGAAGCGAGGCTCATCCAAAGTGGGGCTTGTGTTCACCCTATGTGGGACCTGAACTCATGAACCATGAGATCATGACCTGAGCTGAAGTCAGATACTTACCAACTAAGCCACCCAAGCACCACCCCCCTTTTTTTAAATGTTTATTTTTTGGGAGAAAAAAGTAGGCAATTCTTGATTTTCGGGTTGTGAATTGAGCTCCACTTTGGGGGTAGAGATTACTTTAATTTAAAAAAAATTCGTGTCATAGACAGTATTATAGCCACAAATTAGAAATCAACAAGAGAAAAATATTTAGAAAATCTCCAAATATTTGAAAGCTGAATACTACATCCTAAATAATCCATAGGTAAAAAAAAAAATAATAATAATAACCTATAGGTTAAAGAACAAATCACAAGGGAAATTAGAAAGTA
Organism: Cryptoprocta ferox; assembly: GCA_028646485.1. Lineage (NCBI taxonomy): Eukaryota > Metazoa > Chordata > Mammalia > Carnivora > Eupleridae > Cryptoprocta > Cryptoprocta ferox. The sequence continues at coordinate 131,550,875 of CM053560.1, read as the reverse complement.
TTTGTAACTGAAGGAAAATTAAGGACAAAATTTATGGGATATAGCTAAAACAGTATTTAGATGGAAATTTAGTTTAATGCTTGTATTAAAAAAATTTCAAATTACTGACCCAAGCTCTTTCTTTCTTTCTTTCAGCGAGGAAAGAGTGCAAGTGGGGCAGGAGAGAGAGAGAGAGAGAGAAAGAAGAGAAGAGAAGAGAAGAGAAGAGAAGAGAAGAGAAGAGAAGAGAAGAGAAGAGAAGAGAAGAGAATCTTAAGCAGGCTCCACACCCGGAGCCCGATCCAGGGCTCAATCCTGGAATCCTGAGCCAAAATCAAGAGTCGGACACTCAACAAACTACGCCACCCAGGTGTCCCAATGACCTAACCTTCTAGCCAAAAAAAAAAAAAAAAAAAAACACAGATTAAACCCAAACTAAGCAGTAAAAAGGAGACCCCCCCCAAAATAAATAAATAAATAAATAAAATGAAACTAAAAACAAAAGCAGAGAAATTCAGTGAAACCAAAAGCTGGTTTTTTGAGATCAATAAAATTGATAAATCTCTTGCTTCAGTGATAAGGAAAAAACAATGCACCATGGCTATCATGAATAAGAAAGGAGACATCAATATAGAGCCTAGAGTCATTAAAAGGATATTCTCAACAACTTTATAGCAATAAATTTGGTAACTCAGATAAAATGCCCGAATTCCTTGAAAAACATAAACTACCAATGTTCACCCAGAAGATTCAGATAACCTGAACAGCCCTGTTTTATTTAAGATATTGTAGTTAAAACCCTTCACACACACAAAAGGGAATTTGGAGCACCAGGAAGAAAAAGCAATGTAAACATTCAGGTAAATGTAATAGAACACAAGTTGGCACTTTTTCTGGAAAGGGCAAGACAGTAACTATTTTAGGTTTTATGGGCCACATGATTTAAATGACAATTGTTCAACTCTGCTGCTATAGTGTAAAAGCAAGATAGACGACATGTAAATGACTGAGCATGGCTATATTCCAGTAACACTCTATGTCCTATGAATACTAAATTTTTCATAGGATATACTATTCTTTTGATTTTTTTCAACCACTTACAGGAGCAAAATAAACCCAAAGCAAGCAAAAGCTAAGAAATAAGAAGCAGAAATCAGTGACATTGGAAACAGAAAAACAATGGCGAGAATCCACACCAGAAGCTCATTCTTTGAAAGATTAGTTAAACTGACAAGCCCCTAAGTTAAACCAGTGAAAGAAAAAAAGATGCAAATATATGAGGAATCTCTTGATTTGCAGGTGACAGGATTTCTATTTAGAAAATTCTAAGAAATTGCCAAAAAGCAACTAGAATAAGTGGGTTTAGCAAGGTTGCAAGATACAAGATCAGTATAAAAAGGCACCTATTTCTACATGCTAGCAATTAATCAGAAATTGAAATTTTAAAAAATATGTACAACAGCATCAAAAAAATGAAAGACCTAGGGATATATCTGACAAAAGATATGCAAGATTCACACTGAAATCTAGAAAACACTGCTAAAAGAAATTAAAGACCTATACACATGGAGAGATATACTGTGTTCATGGATTAGAAGCCTCAATATTTTAAGATGCTGTCTCCTAAACTGATCCATAGATTTAAGGCAATCTCAATCAAAACCCCAACTACTTCTTTATAAAAACTGACAAGCTGATTCTAAAACTTATTTGGAAATGCAAGGGACCTATATTAGCTAAGACTATTTTGAAAAGGAACAAAGTTGCAAGAGTTAATGATTTTAAGACTTATTACAAAAGTATAGCAATCAAGACAGAAACAGATCATTGGAACAGAAAATTCCTAAAATAGACCCACATGCATATGGTTAATTGATTTCAGCAAAGACAGTATGCAAATTTAATGAAGAAAAAATAATATATATATATATTTTTAAGTTTTATATTTTAGAGAGAGCTTGAGAGCAAGAGCACGAATAGGGAACGGGCAGAGAGAGAGAGGGAGAGAGGGAGAATCCCAAGCAGGCTCAGTACTGTCAGTGGAGCTCATGAACTTCAAGATCATGACCTGAGGCAAAACCAAGGGTCAGACGCTTCACCAACTGGGCCACCCAGGTACTCTAGAAAAGATCAGCTTTTTAAACAAATGTGCTGGATCAACTGGATAGCCAAAGAGGGAAAATGAACTGTTAACTCACACCATACAGGATTTAACAAAAATGGATCACAGATTAAATTATAAAAAGCTAAAACTGTAAAGCTTCTAGTAGAAAATACAGGAAAAAAATCTTAGTCAATCTTAGTGATCTTGGGTTAGGCAAAGATTCTTTAATACATGACACTAAAAGCAGGAACTATAAAAAGAAACTGATAAATTGATAAGTGATAAATTAAAAATACTTGCTCTTCAAACAACACTGTTAAAAAAATTAAGTCAAACCGCAGACTAGGAGAAAGTATTTGCAAAACACATATCGGACAAAGGACTTGTACTCAGAATACATAAAGACTTTTACAACTCAGTAATAAGGCAGCAAACAACTCAATTTTAAAAATTAGACAAAAGATTTGCACAGACAAATAAGGCAAATATTCAGTATCATTAGGCTCTGGGGAAATACAAATGAAAACGACAATGAGACACTATCAAGCACGTACCAACGACTAAAATTAAAAAAGTCTAACCATACCAAGTGTTGGTCACAATGTGAGCAACTAGCAACACTGCTGGCAGGAATGTTAAATGGTACAACCACCTTGGAAAACAGTCTGGCAGTTTCTTAAACTATTAAACACAGATCTCCCATATGATGCACCCATTCCACTACCAGTTATTTTCCCAAGAAAAACGAAGCATATTTCCCCAGAACGACTTGCAATCAATGTTCACAGCAGCTTTATTCATAAAAGCCCCAAACCGGAAACAACCTACATAACCTGTCCACAGGTGAGCGAATAAACAAACTGAGGTTATGTTCACACCAGGTAGTACTAGTAACAATAAAAAGGGACCAACTACTGATACATGCAACAAACATGGAGAACTCTCACAAGAATTATGCTCAGTGAAAGAAGCCAGGCAAAAGAAAGAGTGCATACCGTAGGATTCCATTTACATAAAAGACTCAAAAATGGCACTGAATTTATAGACAGAAAGCAGACAAGCCTGGAGATAGGAGGTGGGGAGAAAGAGTGGGACGGAGGAAAGTAATTACAAAGAGACAGTAGGAAACATCTGTGGGTGATCACAGTGTTGTTTCACAGGTGTACACATGTCAAAAGTCATCAAACTGTATACCTTAAGTATGTAAAGATTATTGTACTTCAATTACACTTCAATAAAGCTGTGAAGAAAAAAAGTAAAATAAAGTGTCAAGTACTGAACTTTGCAGAATCTTGATACTTCAGGGTAGAAGAAAAGGAATCACTATAGGAGGAAGAGAAGAACTGATCACACGCATGATAAGAAGCAAACTATTAGTTATCAGAGGACCTAGCTAAGAAAGTTTCAGGGGAGTTGAGTTGTAAACTGTGAATGATAGAGAAATTAGGAAAGTCAGTGGCTAAGAAAAGACCAATGGATTTGGCACTAGAAAATATGTATTAGTCAGGTGAGCGTCCGCTCTTGATTTTGGCTCAGGTCATGATCCCAGGGTCACGGAATCAAGCCTGGCGTTGGGCTCCGTGCTGAGCGAGGAGGCTGTCTGAAATATTCTCTCTCTCTCTCTCTCTCTTCCCCCTCCACCCTCCGTTCCTCTCTCCCACTCTAAAATTAAACAGACAAAGTAAAATACAAAGAGAGGAGTACTGAAGCCAGAATGTCAAGGGTTAAGAGAATGGGAGGTCAATGAGTCGCAGCAGCAGGACAGCACTCATTGGAGAAGTAGTAAAACAAAAGACAGAGTAAATGTGAGACAGAAGTTTCCCTCATTAGGTATATGCTCCTTTCCTTCCTTTAAAAAAAAATGTTTATTTATTTTTGAGACCGAGAGGGTGAACGAGGGAGGGGCAGAGAGAGAGGGAGACAGAGGATCCAAAGTAGGCTCTGCAGTGACAGCAGCAAGCCACATGTGGGGCTTGAACTCACAAACCATGAGATCGTGACCCAAGCTGAAGTCGGATGCTCAACTGACTAAGCCACCCTGGTGCCTTTTTTTTCTTGACAACCACAGACAATATAGAAGGACTCATGTCTCACTCACACCATAATCAAAGATACTGCACTGAACTACTATAGCATTAAAAACTTTTTTTTCCAGGACCAAAACAGTATGACATTTACACGAAAATATTCCCTAGAACTTGATCCACCCTCTCACAGCTCAATACCTAAGAAATGACTTATGGGAGAGGATGCTCTCGTCACAACCCTGTTGAAGACTTGCTCCAGAATTTCTTGTCTGATCATCTCATGGATCTAAAAAGAACAGAACAGGCAATAAAATATTCCATGGTGACCTCCAGCTTACAGCTGCATCGATTCATGTTAGGCAGAATAAAGAACAGTTTGGATATAGGTATAATGTGGCTGTTTATTTCAAAGATAAATATACTGTGAATCATCTGGAAAGATAGGATTACTCAATTCTAACCTCACTCTGCTCAGGTGATGCATTAGCAGGGCAAACTACCATGTTTATTAGCCTAAAAGAGAGCTCACATGAAAGTATTGCTACGTTAGGTTCAGTATCAAACAGGACTAATTCTACTTAGGTATCCATTCCATGCTAATACCCATATTTCTGACCGTGTGCATGACTTATTTTAAAATTTAAATGCCCATGAATATTTCTGGAACTCGCAAGAATCTTCACCAAACCCTTCCTTGGTTTCTGGAAGCACAGCAGTCACCTTAAGAGACAACTGTTTTCAATTTTCATTCAAATTTTCATTCAAATTCTTACCAGAAGTTGATCACTTCAAGGGACAAATTTCTTTCAGACATCAGACTAACAACAGGTTATTAGTAAATTACATGCTCTACAGATGCCTTGACAAACATCTGTGTAACCCAAAGGGAACATCACTAGTTTGAAAAACCATTAATTTAACAAAAATGGGGTGTATGGGTAGCTCAGTTGGTTAAGCGTCCAACTCTTGATTTTGGCTCAGGTCATGATCTCAGTTTGTGAGTTTGAGACCTGCACTGAGCTCTATGCTGACAGCATGGAGCTTGCTCAGGATTCTCTCTCTCCCTCTCTTTGCCCCTCTCCCACTTGCACACGCACGCCCTAATAAACTTTAAAAAACAAACATAAAAACCAACGAATATTAAAATCTCTTATTCCTTTTAAGAAGGGTCATTTGTATCATCTAACACACAACTCTCAAGGATTACTATACACATTCACTTCATTGTTCTGGATCAGAACACTAGTTTACATTTAAATTCGCCCCCAAATAACATTTTCAGCAGACATTTATGGCGTGTAGCCACATCAATTCAACGTCAAGAAGATGATGTAGAGCAATCATTAGCAAAGCAAAGTTGTTTAGCCTCAGACATAATCTAGCTTTTATTTTAGTTGAAAGGAAATGAATTTTTAAAAGCTGTTTCAGAAATTAAGATTGAGATGATCATTGTTATATGGTAATGAATTAAAAAATAGAACTATTCTGAGTTTGTCAAAAATGATGAACTAAAAAGCATGATTCTTCAAGCTGGATATTCTATAGTGACCTAAAAGATTATTTCTTGTATAAGGTAATAGCATCCCCAAAGCCCCCCAAACAGAAAATGATAAAAAAAATGATTTATTTACTACTGGAGGAAGAGGAGGAAATCATAAAAATCTAATTTACATTCAAACTTCTAAGAAACAGAAAAAGGGGAAATTAAAATAAATGAAAAACTCATACAAATAAAGAATGAAAATGCAAATATTCCATCAAGCTGAATCTGTCACATTTCAATTACCATCCCAAGCTCTGTTCCTGGAAACTGCTGCATATTCAAATTTCCTTGTCCTCCAAGCTCGCAGGCAAATGCCATGGCCCATTTGTAATTTCACAGAATTAGCAAATGGTTGCCAAACTAGAGTCTCACCTTAAAAGTTTCCAACAGGATATGAGCTCCCAGCTTACATGCATGCTGCGTTGGTTTTTTAGAAAGACATGAGCTGGTTGCAATAGCTTTTCCATCAAGAATCTTCTTTGGCCCATATGAATCCATTAAAATGAAGCCAAGTTCTACCAGGCCCTGAGTTACATGATCCCAACTATGAACACTGCAAGAAAACAAAGCTTAGTTTAAAAAAGAAAAGAAAAGATCCAACTTAGGAAGATACCTTACCTTTTTTTCATTGCCATGTTTACACATTTCCTAAACTTGACCTGAATCATCAACACTCTTCACATGAACCTGTTCTTCTCATGCATCCTTATTCAGAATTCTGAATTCCTGGATGTACAGAATTTCCACTAACAGAACACTGGGAAAATCCAGAAACTACAGAATATTCAAAAACATACAGACAAAACTGGAATATCTCAGTGAACTGACCATTATACATTTCCATTCAAGATTTCGTAACTGGAAGTTAACTGTTGCTTCTTCTATTTCCCCCATGACACTAACAACACTTTTTTTAAATGTTTATTTATTTTTGAGAGAGACTGAGCACAAGTGGAGGGAAGCGCAGAGAAAGAGAGAGGGAGACACAGGATCCAAGGCAGGCTCCAGGCTCTGCACTGTCAGCACAGAGTCCAACGTGGGGCTCAATCCCAAGAACCATGAGATCATGACTAAGCTAATGTCAGAAGCTTAACCAACTGAGCCACCCAGGCACCCCAACACTAACAACACTTATATTCTATGCATGTTTATTAAGTTTGTCTCCCTCCCCAGACTGAGTTTCTTTATGGTAGAGACCATCTTGTAGTCCTGTTTTCACTCATACAGCTTGGCATAACACTAGCATTTAAAAGGCACACAGTAAATATTTATAACAGGAATATTTACATTCATATTTATATACTCATATATTTATATCATATTCATCTTATAGTATGATCAACGCACGATCTGGTTTCAAAAGCATGAGCTAAAACTACAAATAACCTTTTGCACAGCAACAGAATCCTTGGTCATTTTATACCATTTAACGTTACCCACTCTAGTGGAAATGACATGCTTACAGTAACCTTTATATCATTATATCTACCTGCTAAACAGCCGCAAATTATAATACAGCATTAAAGAATAAAGGAGACAGGTGTAAATAGATTCTCACGACATTTCGACAGACTTCAGTAATATTCACACTCTGGGGATCTGGGGTCAAGATAACGGAATAAGCACACGCTCCAATATTCTCATACCAAATACCCACAAATGATGCAAAAAATATACAACTTGTGTGCATATGCCTATATACGGTGCATATATACAGCCCATAATAATGTGGAAAAATAAGAGGCATTTTTCACGGACCAGAAATTATAAAGAATCCTTAAAAAGTGAAAGAAATTTAAGGGTGCCTGGATGCCTCAGTTGGTTAAGCATCCAACTCTTTTTTTTTTTTTAATGTTTTATTTATTCTTGAGAGAGAGAGAGAGAGAGAGAGAGAGAGAGAGACAGCGTGAGCAGGGGAGGGTCACAGAAAGAGGGAGACACAGAATCTGAAGACAGGCTCCAGGCTCTGAGCTAGCGGTCAGCACAGAGCCCGACGAGGGGCTCGAATCCACGAACCGCGAGATCATGACCTGAGCCGAAGCCAGACGCTCAACCAACTGAGCCTCTCAGGCGCCCCAAGCATCCAACTCTTGATCCCAGCTCAGGTCTTAATCGCAGGGTAGTGAAATCAAGCCCCAGGTTGGGCTCCCCTCTGTGTGTGGAGCCTATTTACAAAAAGAAAGCGAAAAGTAATGTAACACGAGAATGAAAGATGAAGCCACTGACCACCAAGTGCAAAACGAAGGGGTGGCTCCAAAAGCAGATCCCAAGGGCAGATACACCAGGAACGGGAAGAACTCAGGGCAACGTCTGTGACGACTGGTTGGAATTCCCCTGCACGAGGAGCTGGGTACACGGCATCCTTCTCCATACCTTCCTCCCCAACAGCTCACTGTACCCCCAGTTCATACCAAGAAGTGAGCAACACAGGCCTGCTGATAGGCGGGACCTCCAAGGGGAGGAGCTTTGGCCTAAGAGGCAGAGTAGCACTCTGAGGGTACGGTGCTGGAGAATCAGGGAGGCTAACCCCTGGCACACCCTACCACTACCTTTACATCAAAGGTAACCTGTATTAAACAGACAGGGCCCTCTCAAAGCAAGAACACCAAAAATAATAATGAGACAACCAATAACCATCACATATAAGAAAAATACACCACCTTGAAAGAGAAGCACCAAACTCAATGAAGAGAACACTTGAGGGAAAAGGTGAATGGAACCAACAGGAAGAGATTTTAACAGTCTAAAAAATATCCTTAATAATATTACAGCATGAAACAGAAAAGAACACTGTTACGAAAAATGAACCAACTGTAAATTTTTAGAGTGTTAATTTTTTTAAATTTTTTTTACGTTTTATTTATTTTTGAGAGAGAGAGATTGCAAGTGGGAAAAGGGCAGAGAGAGAGAGAGAGGGAGACACAGAATCTGAAGGAGGCTCCAGGCTCTGAGCTGTCAGCACAGAGCCCGACGTGGGGCTTGAACTCATGAGCTGTGAGGTCATGACCCGAGCTGAAGTCGGACGCTTAACCGACTGAGCCACCCAGGCGCCCCTCAGAGTGTTAATTTAAAAAAAAAAAAAAAGAAGGTTTTTTAGGGATATACTGTGTTACAACAGACATGCCAAAAATCAACACTTCCTAAATACAATAAAATACCACCAAAATGTGCTAAGTGGAGTCCAAAAATGTAACCACGTACCATATAAAATTATTTAGAGGTTAATTAACTGACTGGAGCAAGTATGTATAAATAACCAGCTGGTTATTTATTCTCCATACCCCTCCTCACTGCGGTCTGGTCCTACCTGGTGGTAACTGCCCACATCACTCTAACTATAGACGGAGATGCTTCCAGGTCCTTGGCTGACTGGGACTTCCAGGAGGGCAGCTTTCCAGGAATTTCCTGACTAGCTAATATGCCCGTATCTTTAACCCAACTTGAAGAGACTAGGTTGGGAAAATACAGGAGATACAACTATAAACCCCAGGAAAAGGAATAACCAGATACAGAGAAGATAAAGGAGTTTTAAAGCTTATCAATGGGTAAACTACCCAGAAACAATGGATTGTAGCCTGAAATTTGCCTTATGTGCCAACCTCATGAAAATTCAATCTAAATCAGAATTCCCAGACGTGGAATGAGATCTACCTCAAATTATGGCTTATATTATAAGGCTTTAAAACTTATTTAATCCACAAAGCAAACATGACACATAAAGACTATTACAACAGCTAATGTAGATCTTGAACTTACAATAACATCCAGCATACCAGTCTTTTCAATTTGACTTAAAACGGATTTGTCTAAAACTGCTCATCAATTGTCTAAAACTACTAATTCAATTCCATCCATCAGCCTCAAACTTCAACAGTTAAATAAACTTTTAATTTTTTTTTTTACTCACCTAAAAAGCCAGTGAAGATTCAGTCCAAGAAAGAGTTGCACCCACTTCAGTTCTGTATTCTTGGTATCAAGGTGGCCAAGAAATCAAGTCTTGGGATTTAAGGATTTTTTGATATAGGAATAGCTTCCTTGACCAATTTTAAGGAATTTACCCTTGATATGCGGAGTTAATAGCTATAGTAATCAATTTTCTCTGGTGGGCCACAGGTGTATCACACTGCATCTTCTAACATTAAATACCCAATGAACCTACTGGGGTTTGGGTTCATGAACTCACCTGTTCTTCACCACTTCCAAGATCATGGTTGAAATACAAGACCTATGAGGGACTAGATTCTGAAGAAATTTTGAGCCCTGGAGAAGCTGAAGATCCTTAAAGCTTTTTACAACTGAAGCTTTTAAGAGGTCAAACACCTAATACAATGAAAAAATAGGAAAATGAAGCCAAAGATGATACCTCATGCTATAGAATCTTAACTGTGTTAACTGTTCATGCTCACTGCCATACACTCATATCCCTAAGATAACTGTCTCACTAAATGAGTAGGATATAAAAATTATGACTTTCAATGGGAACTTAAAAGAGTTGAAGACAAGCATTCCTTAGGAAAGAAAAAGGGCTAAAATCAATACTAATATTACCGACAACCAGGGAACACGGATGAAAAAAAAGGGTAAAGTATTTTGTATTTTCGTCCTTGCAACTAGCCTATTCTCATTAATTTCAACTCCATTAAGGACAAGATCTTAGAAAGCTACAATATAATAAAACTGCTGGTGAATACCCAGCTAAACTTCCTACTGTTGTCACTTAAGGGACTGTGTGATAGGTTTCCACTCTTATTCCCACCTCACCACCTGGCCTACCACAGCACAGGAAATCAAGGTATAAACTACCTGAAGAAGCCTTCAGGTAGCCCCCAGAAAACAGCACAGGCCCACATGTCTTATAGAGGAATCTGCTGCTAGTCGAATCAGCTAAAGAAGGGCTCCTGTACTCCTTATCAACTACAGAAGGAACTAAGAAGTCATCAACAAATACCTGTTCCTCGAATCTTTGTATTCTTGTTATAGAGAGCAGGAGGGCAATGCTGAAGGGACATATATTATTACTAAAATCTCCTTGCTGTCCTGCCTATAAAGAAAACAGAAAAGTCATTATTTATAGTAATTTAAAAGTATAACATAACCTATTGAAAATAGATCTTTAAAATGGTTCAGAAACCTAAGACCTAAAACTATAGAACTTAAAAAGACAAAACGTTATCAGAAAACCTTTAAAACCTTGGATTAGGTGAAGATTATTTAGAAAAGCATAATTTTATCAGAAATAACTGATAAACTGGACCCCATAAAAATTCAAAACTTTTGTGCTTCAAAAGATACCAATAAGAAAAGTAAAAGACAAGCCACAAACCGGGAAAAACACTTGCTAATTATATACATGATAAAGGACTTACACCCAGAATATATAAAGAATTCTTAAAACTAGTAAGACACGTAATCCAAAACTGACAAAAGATTTGAATAGACATTTCCCCAAAGAAGATATCAGAACAGCTAATAAGCCCATTGAAAAAATGTTCAATTGTCATTAGTCATTAAGGAATTGCAAAGCAAAACCCCAGTGAGACACTGTTTCATACATATTGGAATAACTAAAATAAAAAAGACAAGAACAGTGAGGATGTGAAGAAACAAGAACCTCATATAATGCTGGAGGGAATGTACAATGATATAGCCACTTTAGTAGTTTCTTAAAAATGTAAACATAAATTTATCACACAACACAGAAATTCCACTTGTAGGTATCTATCCAAGGGAAATGAAAACCTATGTCCACACAAAGACCTGCATGTGAATGTTCAAAACAGCTTTATTCATAATAGCCAAAAAGTGGAAACAATTCAAATATCCATCAACTGATGAATAGCTAAACAAACTGATATATGTATACAATGGAGTAACTATTCAACAATAAAAAGGAATGAAATACTGACACAGGCTACCACATAGATGAACCTTGAAAACATTATGCTAAATGAAAGAAGCCATACACAAAAGATCATATATTGTATGATTCCATTTGTATGAATCTATATGTATATAATATATATATCTATACGTACGTATATACTATAGAGACAAATTAGCGGTTGCCGGAGCCTGGGGCTGGGAATGTGAATTAACTAAAAATGGGTGAGGGCTCTTTCTCTCTCTCAAAACTAAACAAAATTAAAAAATATTTTTAAAAGAAAGTGGAAAGGGGAGGCACCTGGGTGGCTCAGTCAGGTTAGTGTCGAATTCAGCTCAGGTCATGACCTCACAGCTTGGGAGTTCGAGCCCCACATCGGACTCTGTGCCGACAGCTCAAAGCCTGGAGCCTGCTTTGAATTCTGTGTCTCCTTCTCTCTCTCTGCCCCTCCCCCACTCAAAAATAAATAAACATTAAAAAGATATTTTTTTTAGATAAAAATAGGTGTGAGGGACTTTATAGGGTGATGAAAGTGTTCTAAAACTGGATAATGGGATTTATGAAAAATCACTGAATTGTAAACTTAAAGTGGATGAATTTTATGTAAACTATACCTCAATAAAGTTTAAAAAATAGGTCTCTGAGGCCTAAAAGAAATGATACCCAAAAGACAAAAGAAAAAATATAAAATCAAGATAAAACAGAAAACCAACAAACAAAAGTAGAAAAGATCAATACAAAACTGGTTCTCTGATAAAAATCAATAATACAGTTATATAAACCTCAACAAAATAAAGAGTGAACAGATACAAAAGAGATAAAGGAACTTTAAAGTCTAGCTCCACATTATAGTCTTTAAATATCCTTTCCTACAAAAGGGACCCAGAGCTCCTTGGAGAAATGCCTGATACCCATATGGATGGCACAAGTACAAGGCGAGCCTTGGTAGGCAGTGCCCAGAGTCATGTCAGGACGACACACAAGCCAACTTCATGGATCTAACTGGCCAAATATGGGTCATTTTGAGTAATGAATAATGAATATACTGAATTAAAAAGTGGGTGCATACATCAAAAAAAATAGGGAGGTCGGGGCACCTGGGCAGCTCAGAGGTTAAGCATCCGACTTTTGATCTCAGGCTCGTGAGTTAAACCCTCTCGAAGGGCACCATGCTGGGCACCTACTTAAAAAATAATAAATAATAATAAATATATATATAAATAAACAAGGGAGGGGGGCTTTTCTGACAGAAGAAAGCCAGCTAATAATGTAGAAGGAATGATAGAAATTTTTTTTATTTTAGGGGTGTCTGGGTGGCTCAGCTGGTTAAGCATCCAATTTTGGTTCAGGTCATGGTCTTGCGGTTCATGAGTTCGATTCTCACATCAGGCTCTGCGCTTGACAGTGCAAAGCCTGCTTCGGATTCTGTCTCCTTCTCTCCGCCCCTCTTTGCTCACATGCGCACATGCTCTCTCTCTCTCTCTCTCAAAAATAAATATTAAAAAAATAAACAAAAAACAGTATAAACATAAAAAACATTAAAAAAAGTTTTAATTCTACCATTTTGCAACTCCCAGTATAATTACTGATTAAGGCCAAGAATCATCAGTAGATGGGAAAATGAAAACCACTGGTGAAAGGTTGCTGAGGAAAAGGATTTTCACACCATCTCAAATTGTGAGCCCATGGATTACTTTCTAATTACAAAAGGAAACATTTATCTTTGCAAATGAAGAAAACTGATGGTCATGGTCTTAACCAAATGATTTAGCATCACCACTAGTCAGACAGCCTAATATCTTGAGCCTTCTGATAGTCTGATGCCACAGAACAGTGGTTGGCAAACTACAGCTTGAGGGCCAAAGCTAGCTCACTGCCCATTTCTGTATAGTCCTTGAGCTAACACTCACTTTTACATTTTTAAATTGTTGAGGGAAAAAAAACCAAAGGAAGAATAATATTTCATGACACATGAAAATTAAATAAAATTCAAATGTCAATGTCCTACAATTCCATTGGGACACAGCCACACATTTACTTATGTGTTGTCTCTGTCTTTGCTACAACAGTAGCACTGAGCAGCGTTAACAGAGACCATGTGGCCTATAAAGTCTAAAATAAAATAGTACCTGGCCCTTTAAAGAAAGTTTACTAAGCCCCTACAAGAGAAAATATACAACATCACTTATGAAATAGTCCTGTCAAAAATGTTTAACCACACTGGGCTGGATGCATCAAAAAATTCAATTAAAAGATACTAATCCTTATTCTTTTCTTTTAATGTTTATCTTTGAGAGAGAGGGCAGAGGGAGAGGGAGACAAAGAATCTGAAGCAGGCTCCAGGCTCCCAGCTGTCAGCACAGAGCCCGACGCAGGGCTACAACTCACAAACTGTGAGAATGACCTGAGGTAAAATCAGACTCCCAACCAACTGAGCCACCCAGGTGCCCCAGTACTAATCCTTATTCTTAGGAAACACACGTGGAAGGATTCAGGCACTGAAATAGGATTTCTACTTTTAAATTATTCAGAAAAATAATATACGTAAGAAAGTAAGAGAAGGTAAATGTGGCAAAATATTTAAAAACTGGTGAATCTAGAGGTGCCTGGTTGGCTCAGTCAGTTAAGTGTCTGACTCTTAATTTTGGCTTCGGTCATAAACTCACAGTCTGTGAAATCGAGCCCCACATGGGGTTCTTTGTGGACAGCATGGAGCCTGCTTGGGATTCTCTCTCTCCTCTCTCTCTCTCTGCCCCTCCCTCTGCTTGCACCCTCTCTTTCAAAATAAATAAATACACATTTAAAAAAAAAACTAGTGGATCTAAGTGAAGGGTATATAGGTGCTCATTGTGCACCGTGCTTCAACTTTTCTGTGGGTTACAATTTTCAAAATAAAATGGAGGAAAAAATAGGTCCTTTATCTGAATACTACTTTTCTTTAAAGAGTTCAAAACACCTCTAATTATCTTATTACTTCATAATTATTTAATGATGAAATGACTTAGTTTCACAAAATCCCATAATATACTACTAGAAATAGGCAAAATCCCAATTCTTAAATGGGGAAACAGAGGTCAAGGTTGAAGTTCACATAAGACAGTGACAGCGTTAGGTTTCCTATTGAACAGTATTTTCTTTTTCCTTATTTTTTTGAGAAAGAGGGCCCAAATAAGTGAGCGGTAGAGAAAGAATCCCACGGGGGGGGGGGTGAGAAAGAGAGAGAGAGAGAGAGAAAGAGAGAGAGAGAGAGAGAGAGAGAGAGAGAGAGAGAGAGAGAGAGAGAAAGCAGGGCTCAAACTCCCAAACCGTGAGATCATGACCTGAGGTGAAGTCAGATGCTTGACTGACTGACCTACCCAGGCCAGGCGTCCTTTTCTTTTTTAAACATTGGAACATTGAAGGTATGGATTTAAAATGGAACTTGCTTAAGACTATACTTCAGGGATCATTTCTATAGTCTGTTACTAGAGAAGTTTCTCTGGGAGGGGAAGGAGGAAAAAGAGTTAGGGAGAGGGAGGGAGACAAAACACAAGAGACTCTTGAATACTGAAAACAAACTGAGGGGGGAAGGGGAAGGGGGAAAGGTAATGGGGGTGATGGTCTTAGTGGAGGTCACTTGTGGGGAAGAGCACTGGAGGTTATATGGAAACCAACCTGACAATAAACTATAAAGTTAAAAAATAAATAAATAAATAAATAAAAAATAAAATGAAACTTAAGAATGTGGTGACATCATGTATTTTCTACTTTCAAAGTAAAAGGCATCTTCTAAATTAAGGGTCAATCCACAATGCTTCCACGTGTTTCCTGTCATTATTAACTAGCTTGAATTCAAACACCCGTTTCATAAAGAGATTCCTGGATCACTGGAAGAGTTTCGGGCTACCTTTAAGTGTTTCAGGAGTTCTCTGCCTAGTTCACAGTCCAATTTGATGGCAAACACAATATGGAGAATAACGGTGCCTTCCACATGACGAAGTTCACCTGCTGGAACGGTAACAAGATCCAACAGCCTGAAGATTCAACAGAAAGGTATGAGCTACAGTTTGAACAAAAGACAACTGTGCGCATCCTCAGATGAACAAGCAGACCCAACTCAAGCTGAACCCGTAACACCACTGGAGGCAGGCAGTTAAGTGTAAATTCTAACGCCTCATTCCATGCTCCTTTATAACACTTCTTGAAAGAATTGTCTATTGTCATTAATTCCATTTCTTTGCCATTTCCCAGTTAAATCTAATTCAATTAGGCTTCTATCCCCTCCCTTCCCACTCCCCTCAGTGCTTTTTGAGTTTTTTTTTTTTTTAATTTTTAATGTTTATTTACTTTTGAGAGAAAGAGAGAACACAAGCAGGAGAGGGGCAGAGAGAGGGAGACACAGAATCCAAAGCAGGCTCCAGGCTCTGAACTGTCAGGAAACAGCCCGATGTGGGGCTTGAACCCACAAACCCTGAGTTTATGACCTGAGCCGAAGTCAGATGTTCAACTGACTGTGCCACCCAGGCGCCCCCCATTTGACTCTTCCTGCGAAGCTTAGAGATGACCCCTATGTTGCCAAAACCAATCATCAAGTCCCACCTTAATTAACACCTCAGCAGATATGACAAAAATGACTTCTTTCTTGAAACACTCTTCTGGGCCATTGTCACTGAACTCAAGTTTTTTTGTGTGTGTTTTTGTGTGTGTTTTGTTTGCTGGCTCACCTCCCTTTAAATGGTGGAATGCCTCTGAGCTCAGTCTTGGGTTTCTCTTTCTTCACAATTTCCCTACGGAACCCCATCCAGTCCCATGGCTTTAGTTCTTTCCAATCCTTTATCTCTAGTCCTGACCTCTCCCTATAACTCAATACCTCCATATGGGATGCTAATACACATCTTAAACTTAACATGGTTAAAACTGAGCTTATTTTGTGCTACACCTGCTTTTCTGTCAGTCTTTCCTAACTCAGTACGTAAGATCATCTTCCAGAGGTGCCTGGCTGGGTCAGTCAGTGGAGCATGCGACTCTTGATCTCAGGGTCATGCGTTCTAGCCCCACTCTGGGCATGGAGCCTACTTAAAATTAAAAAAAGAAAGACAAGAAAAGATAAGAAAGAAAAGACCACCTTCTAATCAATTGCACAAGCCAAATAACAAAAGTTACCCTAAAGTAGTAAGAGCAATAGGTCACAACAGGATTAACAGCAAGAGCTCTGCAGCCAAACTGCCTGTACTGAAATTCTGGCTCCACCATTTTATAGCTGTATTACCTTTGGAGAGTCTTCCATTTCCCCGTGCCTCAGTTTCCACATGCATAAAGTTGAGGCAAAATAGGGTTGTTGTAAGGTTTAAAGTGCTTAGAACAATACCTGACACAGGGTAAGCACTCTACAAATGTTTGCTTTAAAAAAAAAATTCTCTTGAGGCACCTGGGTGGCTCAGTCAGTTAAGGGTCCGACTTCAGCTCAGGTCATGATCTCACAGTTCATGGGTTCGAGCCCCACGTAGGACTCTGTGCTAACAGCTCAGAGCCTGGAACCTGCTTCGGATTCTGTGCCTCCCTCTCTCTCTGCCCTTTCCCCGCTTGCACTGTCTCTCTCTCTCTCTCTTTCTCAAAAATAAATAAACATTTTTTTAAAAAATCACCTTTTTCAGACATGTCATGCTGTGTCCTGCATTTGTACTCACTACTCACTCTGCCACTAAGAATGTTCTTTTCCCTGATCTACATATCGTGGCTCTTATCATCCAGACTTCAGTTAAAATAACACCCTCTCCAAGAGGTTTTCCTTGACCACTGAATCTAAAATAGCTATACTCTCACTATCAGACCATCTATTTGAATCATCTGCATTGCACCTTATAATATTTTTCTTATTGATTTTCTGCTCTCTTCTCACCAGTATTTAAACTCCTTGAGAGCAGCAGACACTTGCTAAACAGCTTATAAACTTGCAATTTACAGAATAATGACCACTATTCTCCTGGAAAGGCTACAGATGAAAGAGTTGAAGAGGCTGTTTTATTGCTTAGCAGCTAGAGGGCCAGGGAAGTTCTCTGCTGAAGTGATGGCAGGGACTGAGAGGTTAAGTAACAATGAAGTAAAACACATAAGATGCTTTGCAAAAATGATTTTATTTCAGTACTGTATTACTCACTCATCACCACTCTGTTCCTCATTGTGCTGCTTATCTAGCTCGTTGAAGAAAGTTATGATTCCTTCCAAAGCCTTCTTTCTGTTTCCCTGAAAAAAAAAAAAAAATACAAAATTAGGTAAGGTCTCTCTATAAAGGGCAAGATCACCAAGACGAACTTAAAATACTTTTCAGCTTAGAGGATTCTTGAGTATGAATTTAAACAGAGAAATTACAACCTCAAGTCACACTACGCATTTACAGAACACTTTTTCATGCTGAAATTGGGTCTGAGGGGCGCCTGGGTGGCTTAGTCGGTTAAGCATCTGACTTCAGCTCAGGTCATGATCTCATAGTCTGTGAGTTCAAGCCCCGCATCGGGTTCTGTGCTGACAGCTTGGAGCCTGGAGCCTGCTTCAGAATCTGTGTCTCCCTCTCCCTCTGCCCCTCCCCTGCTCATGCTCTGTCTGTCTCCCTCAAAAATAAATAAACATTAAAAAATTAAAAAAAAAAAAAAAGAAACCGGGTTGGAAACACATCTTGGTATTAGACTTCGATAAAGTACTGCTAGTCCACCCTTTGTGAGGTCTTCACCCCTTTGACTACCACACACACATACAAAATGTAGTTGTACAAGAATAATACATGTTTTCCTTGGGTGAAGAGCTTGACCCTTTTACTAATCATAGCATCATACATGAAATGAAAGCATCTGTGGCCTAGTATGTAAACCAGGAGTATGAGTAAGCTGAACGGCCCTAACTGATCATTCCACTAGAGTTTAAAAAGAAAAAAAAATTTTTTTTTTGTTTATACCTTTGAGGAGAAAACCAGAAGCTGATAGACCAAAGGTGGTATTTCTTGAAGATTCAACTTGGAGAACATCCTCAACACTTTTTCCGTCACAAATTCCACCTCTTCTGCAGTCAAAGGGACATCCCTGTGGATCAAAGACTCTCAAAGCCAGAGCTATGGCCTTATTTGGGAGATATTAAAATATTATAACTGCCCCTTTAGTTTTTCTGTAACAGAGAACCTTAAAGGGAACCAAAAACCTTACATAAGCAAAGTTATCACAGGAAAAAAAAAAAAAAAAACCAGGGGCGCCTGGGTGGCTCAGTCGGTTGAGTGTCTGACTCTTGATTTTTGGCTCAGGTCATGATATCACAGTTCAAGCTCCACATCAGGCTTTGCACTGACCACATGGATGCATCATGCTTGGGATTCTCTCTTTTTCTCTCTCTCTCTCCCTCTGCCCCTCCCTTGCTCGCACATTCTCTCTCAAAATAAATAAAGTATTTAAAAAAAAAAATCATAGTTTTTTTTTTTGAGAGAGAGAGAGAGTGCGAGCTGGGGAGAAGGGCAGAGGGAGAGAGAGCAGGCTTAGGCAGGCTCCACACTCACTGCAGAGCCTGAAGTGGGGCTCATTCCCACAACCCTGGGACCATGACCTGTGCCGAAATCAAGAGTCAGATCCTCAATAAAGCAGTTAGAGGGGGAAAATCCTGTAAGAGAAAACAAAGTTACCATTACCCTTACTCAGGGGAGAGTGGTGCTTGAGCTTGCTAAATTTCAATTTTTGGCAGGTAAGTTCACACAGCAGGGTATAAGAAGGAAATAAAGATGCTTACTTGAACATAGAAGTGAGTTGGATTACATATTGCCGATCCCATCTGGTTAAAGAAAATGATAAAGAATGTGAAAGTTTATCTCATCTTAACTAATTTGCATATTCATTTGTAAAATTAATAAGGAGGTAAAAATTAAGGCCATTTCTAGTTTGATTTGGTACCACTGGGAAGCAAGACCAAAGAATCAATGAAATAGCAGCTTTTAACCTATGAAACTGGCAAAATCAAACTCTGGTAATACTCAATGCTGGGAAGATTTGGGGAAACAAACGCTCTCCACATACTATTTTAGAGAGTGTACACTGATATAACCCTCCTGGGAAGGTAAGCTGGCAATACTTATCAAGTTTAAAAATGCACATAACCAGAGGTCCACCCAGATTAGTATTAGAAATATATCCGAAGTACATGCTTATAAAAGGTCACCTAGATACGTAAGGATGCTCATTCCAAACACTTTTTATAATAGCAAACAACCAAACCATTTACTGGAAAGAAATATTCTTAACAATTGGAGACTAGCCGGATATAACAGAATAGCATGGAACTATTAAAAAGGATGATGCAGAGTCATACATTCTGACATGAACAGATGCAGTAAATGAAAAATGCAAGATATGTTATGATGTGAACTGAATAAACTCTAGTGTAATTAAAATCGAACAAATAAACAAATAGGCACACATGTGTTGATACATACTTAAAATTATTTATATTTTAGGGATCTTATGTAAGGAACCATAAAAGCTATTATTTCTGATTTAAATAATCTTGGGTGTTCGCTTCTGGTTCTTTTCAGTGTACCCAAACATAATCATTGTATTACACAACTTCGTATTCTCTTTATTTCACTGACTATATGGTAAAGTTTTTTCATCTCTGATGATTTTATATATTTCATTTCTAATGTGTTTAAATTTCATGGAGCAGCTCTACCTTACCTTACACAGGTTACATACCATAATTTACATTTCTCTATGACAGTATATTTAAGTTGGTCACAAACATCTGTGATGAACATGTTTATGAATGAGGATTTTCTTATTATGTAGGAGTCTTTCCTTAGGGTGGATACCCCTATTTCTGGCTTAAAGGTACAACATAGCTTATATATCCCACTCACTCAAAAAAATATAAAAGATATAGCAGACGGGTGACCTCTCAGCCTTAAGGACCCTGGGACTCCAAATAATGCTAGAAGACAATACTGCTATGTTAAGATGAAGAATCAAGTAAACAGAAACTATATGTAGTCTTAGAAAATATAGTAACTAATCTCTCAAAAATGCATTCTAACTAAATGGTTTTATAGTGGTACATTATAAGAAAAAACAGACTAAAAACTTAGTGATACAAATTCCTGACATAAACAGGCCTTTTTCTGGCCACATGCTCATCTGAGAAGGTTAACATTAATGAGACTCACCTGCCAGAACACAGGGTATTAATCAGCTGCTTCTTACATTCCTCCCCACTTAGTTCACCTAGACATGAAAAATAGACTGAGAGATAAATTTGATTGAGTGACTAGAGAAAAAGCCATTAAAATTGGAAAAAAAAATTACCTTTTCCATAAGCCACATTTTCCTTTTTGGCAGCAAGGGCAGTGAGAATAATGGGTAATAACTCCAAAGATTTTCCATTCTTTAGCCCGCCCTCTTTGATCGTGCTAACAAACTCATTGGCTAATTCAACCAGTAATGGTCCTGGAAAACTGTGAGCCTAGAAGTTCATGAGATAAAGCAAATGTGAAGCAGAAATCTAAATATTTGGTCTTTCTTTCCATGAAATAAAGTCTTTTGCTGAATTAAGAGAACTGGGACTGAAACGCAGAACTGATCTTATATGGGATCCAGGAAATCATTCTACTCTGGTACAAAACTTATGATCGTAAAAGATTTCAAAGGTCAGAATCCTCCACCAACCAGTTCTCCAATGTTTTCAAATACACCAATTCTTCAGAGATATCAGATGTCCACCATATCAGAAATTAACGTAAACATGGGTTTATGGACCATCCATCAACTATTCTGCTTTTTAACAGTAGTTCTTATTCATAGGTAGGAACTATGCTAGGTTTGGCACATTAAAGTTTCCCTTCCCTCAACAAATTACAACCCCTCCCCCAAATTTACCCTCTTACCTCTAGCATTAGTAATCCTAAAATCTCAGATGCTACTTCTTTCTGCAAATCCCCTGACTCCACCAAGTGGATACAGCGAATGTATACTGCAAGCCTCCTAAGAGCTCCAGCTTCCTCAGCGCAGGGGGAACCTTATTGTTTTAAATGAATGGTACAGAAACAAAAAAAGAACAAAGTTGAAGGGCAAAGAGAAAAAAACAGCATTGTAGTTTAATACAGAAGCAGAATTATCAATTTACTGATTACTATGGTGTTTAGATCAGCAATACGTAGGAGCTTTATAAAAGTACTTAATTTAGGCGGATGACTGAAATGTCATCTTTTCTTCCACCTATCTCCTTGATTTTTAAAATAAGTTCATAGTGCAGAAAGAGAAATACCTTCTAAAATATCTTAGAGCCTTTTTTGGGCCCAGTAACCCAAATTAAATGTCTTTAACATATTCCACTTTAAAACATCATCACTGAGTAATGTCAGCAGGAATGGCAGAAAAACAAAGACCTTAGAAAATCCTCTCCTCCATAAAAGCAGTAAGAACACTGACGAAATAATGAAAACCAACTTGTTCACAACTCTGGAAATTAACCAAAGGCTTGCAACAATCCAGGGAGTGTTTACTTAAGAAAAACAGCTGAATCTCTGTAAGAACAAGCAGTTTTGTGGTATTTTAACATGCCCTCAACTCCCACAGCTCCCCCCTACCCCCCAAGCTCTGGTAGTATTTAAAACTAATAGCCCCACAGTCGTGGTAAAAGCCAACAGCCTAGCAGACCCTGGAGGGGACAGAATATGGTTGAAGCACCTCCAAAGCCCAATTCCCAGATATTAACTGTCATTTGATCAGTCTGGCTGTTCCCTAGAAATTCTCATTACCAAGCTTTGTCTTTTTTTTTTTTTTTTTAAAGTAAACTCTACCTACACAACGTGGGGCTTGAACTCACAACCCCGAGATCAAAAGTCACATGCCCTAATGACTGAGCCAGCCAGGCGCCCCAAGGCTTGTCTTTATTTTGACCTTTGAACGCGCTCACTGCAACAGCCTTTCTTATTTTTACCCAGGACATCTATCTAAATCAGTTGCAACTGATTACTATTTGAGCTGCTTTGAGGCAGCACTAACAGTTGGGCAAGCAAGAAGCTGACCAAAAACCTTTAGAGGAAATCCTGGAGAATATGTGCATAGGGGGCTTTGAAACATTCTGCTGTAACCCAGGGACTCTAGAAAGCCACGCAAATACACTCAGGGCTGTGAGCATGCACAGGGTGTGTACTTGGCAAAGCAAGACCCAAAAAGACCCTGAACTCTCACCTCTGGTGGACTGTGAGGCTCTGCACAAGTAGAAAGACTAACCAGGAGTTATAAAATACCGGTCTGAGCACTGAAGGTGTGCCTCCAACATGCACAGGGCTCCTCAGCAAAGGCTGGGAAACCCAATGGTTCCAGGCATTTAAGGAAATCTTTGCCCAATCATTAGCTAACTGCAAAGCTAACCAAACAGACTTCAGTGGCCATACACAACAGTGCCCATACACAACAAACAATAAATATTTTATATTAGTTCAGAGGAGCCACCATAAAAACAAAAGGAACATAAGAACAGCAAAAAAACATCTGGGAGAGGAGAGTGGTATCTGATTTCCAGAGTTCCCACAAAATATCATTTAAAATGTCCCAAGAGTATGGCCCATATCCAGGAAAAAAGAGAATCAATAAAAACTGTCCCTGAGAGTGCCTAGATGTTAGATTACTAGACAAAGATTCTAAATCAGTGGGACAGATGCCTGGGTGGCTCAGTCAATTAAGTGTCTCTTGATTTTGGCTGAGGGCATGAACCCAGGGTCATGGGATAGAGCCCCACATCAGGCTCCTCACTGAGCATGTAGCCTGCTTGTGATTCATTCTCTTTCATTCTCTCTCTCCACCCCCGCCCCTGCTTGAGCGCTCTTAGACATAAAAAAAAAAAAAAATTAAGTTTAAAAAAAATGTTTTTTTACATTTTTTTGAGAGAGAGCAAGAAAGGGAAGGGGAAAGAGAGAATTCCAAGCAGGCTCCACACCATCCGCACGGATCCCAAAATGGGGCTCAAACTCACTGTGAGATCACGACCCAAGCCGAAATCTAGAGTCAGACACTTAACCGACTCAGGTGTCCCCCCAAAAAGTATTTTAAATCAGCTGTTTTCAGTATGTTCAAAGAAAAGGAAACCATACCTAAAGAACTAAAGGAAAATATTAAGAACAATGTCTCACCAAATACTGAATATCAATAAAGAGACATAAACTGTAAATAAGTAAAGAAATAAAAATTCTGAAATTGAAAAGTACAATAATTGGGCTGAAAAATCCACAATAAGGTTTCGGCAGATCTGACCTGGTGGAAGAAAGAATCAGAGAACTTAAAAATAGAGGAACTGAGATTATCCAGTCTGAAGGACAGAAAGAAAAAAAAGAAAAATGAACACAGCCTCAGAGACCTGTGGGATATCATGAGTGCTAACACAAGATATAATCAAAGTCCCAAAAGGAAAGACAGAAAGGGCTGAACAGAAGACATAATGGCCCCAAACTTCCCAATTTTAATGAATACTAATTTATTCAAGCAGCTTAATAAATAAATTCCAAAAGGATAAACCCAAGAGAACCACACCTAGACATACCATAGCAAATAGGTGAAATCAAAGACTCCTCATCATAACAAAGGCAATCTGTGGAAAACCCATAACTAACAATCATACCCAACTATTTTTAAAAAAATTTTTAATGTTTATTTATTTTTCAGAAAGACAGAGCAGGGGAGGGACTGAGAGAGAGGGAGACACAGAATCCGAAGCAGGCTCCAGGCTCCAGCTGTCAGCACACAGTCTGACATGGGGCCCGAACCCACACACCGTGAGATCATGACCTGAGCCAAAGTCGGACACTCCACTGACTGAGACATTCAGGTGCCCTCAATCATACCGAACTATTAAAGATTAAAAGAATTTCCATAAAACATGAAAAATACAAGGACTTCCATTTTTGCCACTTCTATTCAACACAGTATTAGAATTCCAGAATAGTTAATGTATTTAAGGACACTGAAACGGTACACTTAAAAAAAAAAAAAAAAAAAAGGCAGCAAAGCAACAAGAGAGAAGCAAGTCATCTGGAAGAGTATTCAATACAATTAACACTTGGTTTCGCATCAAAAAACCACCCCCTCCCCAAAATTGAAAGGCAGAAGGAAAAAGGATAAGGGTGCCTGGGTGGCTTAGTTAAGTATCCCACTTCAGCTCAGATCATGATCTCACAGTTTGTGAGTTCAAGCCTCACATCTGGCTCCGTGCTGACAGCTGAGAGCCTGGAGCCTGCTTTGGATTCTGTATCTCCTTTTCTGTCTGCCTTCCCCCACTCACACTCTGTCACTCTCTCTCAAAAAGATAAATAAGCAT
The DNA here is from genome assembly GCA_028646485.1 of Cryptoprocta ferox. Taxonomy (NCBI): domain Eukaryota; kingdom Metazoa; phylum Chordata; class Mammalia; order Carnivora; family Eupleridae; genus Cryptoprocta; species Cryptoprocta ferox. The sequence continues at coordinate 131,526,024 of CM053560.1, read as the reverse complement.
TAAAAAAAATTTTTTAAAAAAGGAAATGGGATAACACAAACTGCTGAAAGGACTGTCCAACAATTCTACAACCAGAAAAAACACCCTTCAAAAATGAAGGAGAAATTAAGACATTCCTAGATTAAAAAAAGAGAACTTGCTGCCAGAAGACTTGCTCAATGCTAAAGGAATCCTTTAGGTTGAAATGAAGGACACTAGACAGTAACTTGAATCCACATGAAATAGCACCGGTAAAGCTAACTACATAAGAAAATACAAAAGTAGTAAAAACATATTTTTTATTTGTAATTACTTTTCTCCTCTCTGATTTATAAGGCTTATTTAAAGCAATAATTATAAATCAGTGTTGACTGGGGCACCAGGGTGGCTCAGTCAGTTGAATGTCCAACTCTTGATTTTGGCTCAGGTCATGATCCCAGGGTCATGGGATCGAGCCCCACATCAGGCTGCATGCTGATTGCAGAGTCTGAATTTCCCTCTCTCTCTCTCCTGCTCATGCTTGCTCTCTCTAAAAACAAACAGGGGTGCCTGGGTAGCCCAGTTGCTTAAGTGTCTAACTTCGGCTCAGGTCATAATCTCACGGTTCATGGGTTTAAGCTTTGCATCGGGCTCTGTGCTGACAGCTCAGAGCCTGAAGCCTGCTTCAGATTCTGTGTCTCCCTCTCTCTAGCCCTCCCTACTCATGCTCTGTCTCTCTCTGCCTCTCAAAAATGAAAAAACGTAAAAAAAATTTTTTTAAACAATCTGTGTTGATGGGCATAAACATGTAAAGATGAATTTGTATGACTGTAATAGCTAGCACACAGGAGGAGAAGAAAGAAACTATACAGAGATCAAAGTGTTGTAAACTATTAAAACTAAGCTGGTATTAATCTGAACTAGACTGTTATAAATTAAGACATTAGTTATAATCCTCAGGGCAACCACTAAGAATTTAACTCAAAAATATAATAAAAAAGATGACAAAGGAATTAAAATGGTACACTAGAAAATATTTAATTAACACAGGACACATAAATTTAAAGACACAGACATAAAGACAACAAATAGCAAAATAGCAGATGTAAACCCTACCTTATCAACAACTACAGAAAAGATCAGACATTCCAATCAAAAGGCAAAGATTGGCAGAATTAATTTTTAAAAATTCATTTATATACTGTCAACCAGAAACACAATTTAGACTCAAAAGACACATAGTTTGAAAGTTAAAGCATGGATGGAAAAAGATATACCATGCAAATAGTAACCAAAAGCTTGGATTGGCTATACAAATATTAGAAAAAAATGCTTGGGGTGCCTGGGTGGCTCAGTCAGTTAAACGTCCAACTCTTTTTTTTTTTTAATTTTTTTTATATTTATTTATTTTTGAGAGAGAGAGATTGCGAGTAGAAGAAGGGCAGAGAGAGAGAGAAGGAGACACAGAATTGGAAGGAGGCTCCAGGCTCTGAGCTGTCAGCATAAAGCCCCACATGGGGCTCGAACCCAGGAGTTGTGAGATCACGACCTGAGCCAAAGTTGGAGGCTTAACTGACTGAGCCACCCAGGTGCCCCTACACGTCCAATTCTTGATTTTGGCTCAGGTCGTGATCTCAAGAACCTCGGGGATTAAGCCCTGCATCCAGTTCTGTGCTGATGGCACAGAGCCTGTCTGGGACTCACTCTCTCTGCCTCTCCCACACATGAGCACGCTCACTCTCTCTCTCAAAAAAAAAAAAAAAAAAAAACAAAAAAAAAAAACTTGAAAAAAGAAAAAAAGACTTTAAGGAGCACCTGGGTGGCTCAGATGGTTAATGAGTTGTCTAACTCTTGATTTTGGCTCAGGTCATGATCTCAAAGTTTGTGAGATGGAGCCTCAGTCCAGCTCTGCTGAAAGATTCACTGATGGACTGATTCTCTCTTTCCTGCTCTCTGTCCCTCCCCCACTCACTCTCTCTCAAAATAACTTAAAAAAAAACACTTTAAGAGAAAAACTATTACTGGAGACAAAGAAGGACGTTTTATAATGATAAAAGGGTCAATCCATCATCAAGATATATACAATTATAAATATATAAGCATCTAACAAAAGAACTTCAAAACACACAATGCAAAAACCAAAAGAACTGAAGGGAGAAATGGACAATTCAACAATAATAAATGAAAACTTCAATACTCTATTTTCAATAACGGATAGAATTAGGAGATCATCAAGGATATAGACATAACACACTAAATCTAACATATCTATAGAACACTACATCCAACAACAATAGAAGACACATTTTCCTCAAGTGCACATAGAACATTCTCCAGAATAAACAACATATCAAACCGTAAAAAATTCTGAGTAATTTAAAAGGACTGTAATCATACCATTTATGATCTGTGACGACAGTGGAATGAAATCAGAAATCAATTAACAGAAGGAAGTCTAGGAAATTCACAAACATAGGAAAATTAACACAATCATAAATACCAATGTGTCAATGAAGAAAGCACAAGTTAGAAAATACCCTGAGATGAATGAAAACAAAAACACAGCATTCCAAATTATGGAAAGCAGCTAAAGCAGGCTGAGAGGAAAATCTATAGTTGTAAATGCCTTTATTAAAAAAGAACAACAAAACAGATCTCAAATCAATAACCTAATCTTCCACCATTAGAAACTACAAAAAGAGCAAACTAAACCCAAAGCAAGTAAAAAGAATATAAGAGTAATAAAATCAAACCTAAATAAAATAAGGTACAGAATAGAGAAAAATCAAGGAAATCCAATCTTTTTGAAAAGATAAAAAAAAAAAAAAAGGAAAAATCTTCGGAGTGACCAAGGAAAAAAGGAGATTCAAATGATTAAATCAGGAATGAAAAAGGAGTGTTATTACTGATCTTACAGAAACAAGGATTATAAGGAAATACTATAAAGAAATATATACCAATAAAATTAGAGAACTTAGATGAAATGGATAAATTGCTAGAAAGGTACAAACCAGCAAAATTAATTCAAGAAAATACAAAAAATCTCAACAGACCTATAACAAGAGATTGAGTTAGCAGCCAAAGCACTTTCCACAAAGAAAAGCCCAGAACTAGATGGCTTCACTGGTGAATTCACCAAATGTTTAAAGAGGAATTAACTCCAATATTTTGGAAATTCTTCCAAAAATCAGAAGAGGTGGGAACATTTCCAAACTCCTTCTATAAAGCCAGGATTCCGAAACCAAAGACATCATTAAAAAAAAAAACAACAACAACAGATCAATATCCCTGTGACTACAAACACAAACATGCTCAACCAAATACTAGCAAACTGAATCCAGCAACATATAAAAAGGATTATACGCTATGACCAAGTAGGAATTACCAAAAATACAAGATTGGGTCAATGTATAATAATCAATGTAATATACCATATAAATAGAACACATAGAATAAAAATCACATATATCATCTCAGTAGACAAAAAACCATCTGAAAAATCCAATAAGCTTTCATGATAAAAACACTCAACAAAGTAGGAAAAGATGGGTACTTCCTTAACCTGATGAAGGGCATCTATAGAAAACCCATGACTAACTTCATACTCAATGATAAAAAAATTGAAAGATTTACCCGAGATCAGGAATATAAGGATGTCCATTCTCATGAGTGGGGGAGGGGCAGAGAGAGAAGGAGAGAGAATTCTAGGCAGGCTCTGTGCTGTCAGCAGAGACTGATGTGGTGCTTGATCCCACTGACTGTGGGGTCATGACCTGAGCCACAATCAAAAGTCGGACACTTAACCAACTGAGCCACCCAGCTGCTCCAACAAACTGCATCATTAGTTGATTTCGTAAAATTCCCAGAGTAAAGTCTCAGTGGTGCTTCAAACAGAAAAGCATCAATGTGTTCCACAGGTAAACAAATCTATCAATGTACCCAGGGAGGTAGAAGAGCATTAGTTTTTATTACCTTTGAAGATGGCTCGCAGGAGAGCTCCAGGAGCTTTTCCTTTCACTGCCTGATTCTGAAGGAGATTAGCCAACTGAAATTCAAAAAAAGAAAAAGCTACAAATCTCTGGCAACAATTTCTCTACCCAATAACCTAAATTCCCAATATGAAACACATTCATCTGTCAGGTTCATATCCTTCAGAGATCTCGGGTGTCATAAATAACATTTATTACGATAGAGCAGAGTAGATCTTAACATGATGCACCACTATCAAGACTGAAATTTATTCATATATTCATTCCACAATTGTCTAAGTACAAGAAAAGCTACTAAAGAGGAAAGAGGAGAGTGATAAGATACATTTTTTTTTTTTAAATCAGTCTTGCTCCTTATGTAGAGAATGGTGGGGGCGGGGGGGGTTATGAGTAAAATGGTATGTTAGAGCCTCCTCCAGGGTTCAAGTGAGAGATTATAGTGGCCTAGACCAAACAGCAGGGGAGATGTTACCAGTTGAACAGTGTCTCTCCCCAAATTCACGTTGGAGTTCCAAACCCTAGGACCTCAGAATGTGACCTTATTTGAAAATAGGGCTGTTGTAAACGTAATGAGTTGCCGTCACGAAGATTGGCGTTAACACAACAAACATCCTCCTAAGAAGGGGAGTCTTGGACTGGGAGAGACATACACAGTGAGCGTGCCACGTGAAAATGGAAGCAGAGATCAGGGTGGTACAAGCTAAGAAACGCCAAAGATTATCAGCAAACTGCCAGAAACTAGGTAAGTTGCTCACAGCCTCAAAGAAACCAACACCGCTAGGCACCTTAATCTTGAACTTGGAGTCTCCAAAACTATAAAAATAAATTTTTATTGTTTAAGCTACTCAATATGTAGTACTTTGTAATGGCAGCCCTGGCAAATTAATAAAAGAGATGAAGAAAAGTAGACAGAAGATACATTTGAGAGCTCGAATCAAAAGGATTTGTTGTAGTCTGAATGTTTATGTCTCCACAAAATTCACATGTTGGACTCCTAATGCCTGATGTAACAGTATTTGGAGGTGGGACTTTTGGGAGGTAATTAGGTGATGAAGGTAGAACTCTCATGAATGTATCAGTCCTCTTGTAAGAGAATCCACAGAGCTCCCTGGCCCTTCCACCATGTGAGGATACAACGTGAAGTCTGAAACCCAGAAGAAGGCCTTGTACTGGCATTCTCATCTCAGACTTCCAGCCTCCAGAACTATGAGAAACAAACATTTCCTCGTGTATAAGCCACCCAGTCTGTCGTATTTTGTTATGGTAGCCTGAATAGACGAAGACAGACTTCTTCACAGTTTAGAAGTGAAAAGGGGGTGATGACGAAGGAAAAGAAATCAAGAAGGACTTTCACACTTCTGGCTGAAGCAACTTAATGTGTAAATGTGGCACCAGCCATTGACATGGTGAAAATTTGGGAGCACTGGAATCACCCAGAGGGCTTGTTAATACAAATTGGGGAGCTTCAGTTTCTCATTTAGCAAATCTGATGTGGGACTCAGAACTCCTACTCTTAAGCTATCCAAGTGGAAATGCCAAGTAGACAACTGGATATGCCAAAATGGAGCTCAGTGAAAAGCTCAATGGAAACATAAGAGATCATCCAGGAAGAGATGTAAAGAGAGGAGAAATACCAACATTCAAGGATTAAGAAGAGAAGCAGCAGCCAGCAAAGACTGAGAAAGTGAGGCTGACAATATCCAGAGAAATGAGTATCACAGAAGCAGACTCCTGTAACAGTGAATTTGTCCTCTTCCACAACTACATGTGCCTGATCTGACTCCAGTCCATCTCCCTTCTTAAATACATAAGGAAATACCTGACTGCTCTGCCTGGAACCTCCCAACAGAATACTCATCCCTTAACTCTCAGAGGGGGGTAGTTCTCAACCAGGGCTGATTTTGTCCCTCGCTCTGAACCCAGAATACACCAGGCAATGTCTGGAGACATTTTTAGTTGTCATAACTGGAAGGGTGCTACGATCATCTAATGGATTAAGACCAGGGATGCTGCTAAACACCCTACAAGGCACAGGACAACACCACTCAGCAAAGAATTACCCAGTCCAAAATGTGAAGAGTGCCAAGGCTGAGAAATCCCGACTCATCCTGAAACCAGTGTTTCATTAGAAGGCAGTGTGGCATGGGAAAAACAAAACAAACAAAAAAACAACTGGATCCAGAATCAGAAGCTGAATCCTGGTCATGACATTTTCTAGCTTCGTAACCTCAAGCCAAATTATTTCACTGTTACGTGGGTCCATTTCCCTACCTCCAAGGACTGTTAGGATTAAATTAGATGACAGGTAGAGGACTTTGCACGGGCCTAATGCACAACAGGTACTAAAATACTGTTCTCTTCTACTCCCTCTGTCCTCAGCTCTCCTTCTTCCTCCCTCCACTTAGATGATCTTTCGTCTTCCTTTTTTGACTTTATGCTTTTTACTGCATTTTAAAACAAATGCAAATTTCGCTTGACAAAAGTCAGCTAAGATTACATGTCCTTGTTGTTTCGGAAAACATTAAAGTTTTTCTTTTAATTGGGAGACTGGAACCACCAAGTTAATGGCACAGTCCAAAAACAGACTTTTTTTTTCATAGAATAGTCCTCATTTTGCAATGTCTGATGTTTTCTCATGATTACACAGAGTCTGTGCAGTCCGGTTGGAACACAGGTGATACTGCGTCCTTCCCACAGTATCACACCTGGAGGCTTGTGATGTCCATCTATTCCTCATTAGAAATATTAATTCTGCTCACTCAGTCAAGTGTGTTGCTTAATTTTCCCACTTTGTAATTACTTTCCTCCCTCCTGTTGCAACCAGTGAGCAGTCTGTAAAGAGACACTTTGAACATGCACATATCCTCCTCATCTAATTCTCCCCTTGTACAATGGAAAAGCCCAGCAACAACCTCCATTACCAGGTTATCAAAGTCAGTATCACCAGAATGACACAGACTTCATGAGCACAGTGATACAATACACTGAAAAAGGCACAGCACCATTTCTGGGGTCCTTTTATAGGGGATGAATGACCTCAGGCTAACCATGGAACACACCAGACAGGCACCAACTGAGGGACATTCAGCAGAATAACCGATCAATACTCTTCAGGGTTATCAAGATCAGGAGAAACAATGACAGGCCGAGGAACTGTTGCAAACTGCAGAAAATCAGGGAAAAATAATAAGTGCAATGTACACTGAGCAGGATTCTGGGGGGTGAGAAATGACATCAGTAGAGGAAACAGGTTTGCTAATGGTATTGCACCAATGTTAATTTCTTGATTCTTAAAATTCTAAGGTTATGTAAGATGCTATGGAAGATACACAGAAATTCTCTGTATTTTTAAAACTTTTCTCTAAGTCTAAAAGTAGCCTAAAACAAAACTAGAAAAAAAAAAAAAAAAACAACTCCCTGGATTTAGCATCCACTGATGTTTCTTGCCTGAAAGAATCTTCATCATGATAGCTGCAAAATGGTGATTTTCTAACTCCAGCACAGAGGCAAGACCTTTGTTTTCCCCATTTATTTATTGTCAGTTTGGTCTCACAAATTTATCTTTCAATGGTTTATAATTCCTAATTGAACATAATTATTTTGATGTTCTAATAGTCCCAGATTTGGGCAATGGAAGCCCCTTCAAGCTGGTTCCTATGTCCTTCTGACATGCCCTCATCATTTTTTCTGGGTACTTCTTTACTTTCTGGCTTACCAGATGTTCAGGCTCATTGAAATTAGCCATTTCTCTAAAAAGCCCTCGTTCCTTTTAGTGGGGATTACTGATTATCAGAGACCAAAGATTTAGGTCATGGGTGTGCTTGTTACTACTGCGGCATCTTAGCTGCCTCTTAGTTCTTTCAGTGAACAGAGCTTAAAAAAAAAAAAAAAAAACACGTGTATATGCAAATACGTACAAATATACATGTGCATGTAAATACGCATACACACACACACACGAGAACCATAAATTCATATCAATACTTCTATTTCTAATCTAACCCCACAAGGGTTCTTTCTTGCCTTCCTATATCCTAGATTTGTATGTCCTTTCTACCACAATAAAATGCTGAAGCCCAACATCAACACATTTACTCATTTTCTGGACCCTGTAATATATCTAAAATCATTTCAGAATTACTTGCCTGTATCACTACAATAAATAATTCTATTTTAAAATTTCAGGATTGGGGAGCCTAGCTGGCTCAGTTGATGGAGTGTGAGACTTTTGATCTTAGAGTTGTGAGTATAAGCCCCAGGTTGGGTGTAGAGATTACTTAAAAATAAAATCTTGGGTGGGGGGGCAGGCACCTGGCTGGCTCAGTCGGTATAGCACGTGAACCTTGATCTCAGGATTGTGAGTTCAAGCCCCACATTGGGGAAAGAGATTACTAAAAAATAAAATCTGGGGCACCTGGGTGGCTCAGTCAGTTGGAGAGCCAACTTCGGCTCAGGTCATGAGCTCACAGTTCGTGAGTTTGAGCCCCATGTCGGGCTTTGTGCTGACAGCTTGGAGCCTGGAGCCTGCTTTGGATTCTGTGTCTCCTCTCTCTGCCCTTCCCTTGCTCATGCTCTGTCTCTGTCTCTCAAAAACAAACAAACGTTAAAAAAAAATAATTAAAAAATAAATTAAAAAATAAAATCTTAAAAAAAAAAGTTCAGGGTTTATTTGTATCTATCCCTCTAACAAGATTCTAATCAGCCTCACTGTGTTTGCATTCCTACCAGCAATGTATGAATGACTGCTTCCCCAGTCTCAGCAAGAGCGTATAGCTGAGCTGGTCAATTTTTCCTGACAGGTAATAATGGTTTCACTTGAATTTTGTTATGATTATCCTCTATACTCCTTTTGCTCTTTTTAATAGGATTTTTGGACTTTTTTCCTCCCTCAATTATTATTTATGAATTAGGGATATTAACCCTTTATCTGTGATAACTGCAAATATCTTCTCCCAATTTGTCATTTGTGTTTTGATTCTGTGTATGATATTTTTGTTCACGTAAATTATATACATATATATATATATATATATATATATATATATATATGTAGGTAACTTTATCAACTTTTAGAGTACCCAGATTTTGAATCCTAGAGAAGTCTTCTCTGCACTGAAGTTAAAAAGAGGAATTCACCCATGTTTTCTTCCAATATTTAGGTTTCGTTTTTACATTTAGACCTGATTCATGCGGAGCTTATTCCTGAACAGTGTATGTAGGATACATCGAATTTTATCTATATTTTTCCTAAATGGCTAACTAGTTGTCCCAACACTATTAAATAGGATCTTTGCCCCAAATATTTGGGATACCACCTTAGAATATACTAGATTTTATACATGTTGGGTCTATTTTGAGACTTTGTTATTCCATTTTCTGTTCTTCTCTCATGCACCAATACCATATTCTTAATTAGACTGGGTTTTTTGGTATGTTCACTATCCAGTAGGGCTAGTCCTTTCTCAGAGATCTCCCATTTCAGTGTTTTCCTAGATATTATTTTTCTATATGAACTTGTTTTTATGTATATGAAATGCTATTGAGGGATGCCTGGGTGTTCCATCGGTTAAGTGTCCAACTCAGCTCAGGTCATGATCTCACGGTTCATGGATTTGAGGCCTGCATCGGGGTCCACACAACAGTGCAGAGTCTGCTTGGGATTCTCTCTCTCTGCCCCCCCCCACTTGCTCTTTCTCTCAAAATAAATAAACTTAAAAAAAAATGCTATTGATTTTTACATAATTTTATATTCTACTACCTAGCTGACATCTTGTTATAGATGGTTTGATCATGGACTCTTCAGGATTTTCAGGTGTACTAAAATGATATCTGCAAAGACAGATTGTTTTACATCTTTTTTTTCTACTCTCATGCCTTTCACTGTTTTCTCTAGACTAACTGCATTGGCTAGCAGACCAGAACAATGTTAAACAGTGATGGAGAGAGCAGCATAATACCTGGTTCTTGGTCTTAGCATAAATGCCTCTAGGGTTTCCCATTAAGATGCTGACTTGAATTCTACTCCTGAAACCAATATTGCACTGTATATTAACTAACTGAAATTTAAATAAAAATTTGAAAAGAAAAAAGTAAGAAAAAGGATGCTGACTTTAGGATCTATACATATATTTTACCATGTTAAGCAAAAAGCCACCCACCCCTAATTTCTCAAGAGTTTTTACTAGGAAGGAGTGCTGGATTTTGTCAAAGACTTTCTCTAACTTATAAAGATAATCACATGGTCTTTGTAGTAATATACTTTCTATTACTGAACCAACCTTGTATTCCTGACATAAACTCCACTTGGTTGTGGTGTATTTTTTTTTAATCTGGTATTGGAATCTGTCCCCTAGTATTTAAGGTTTTTGCATGAATATTCATAAGTGAAAATACTCTATGCTATCTTTATCAAGTTTAGAGTTCAATGTTACAATTTATAAAAGCATCTAGAAGTTTTCCTTATGTATGTACATTTCCTTATGTATTATATATGCTGTCAAACAAATTATGTAGCATTGAGACTATCTATCTCTAGCTACTGATTTCTAGGTTTGGTAGAAGTCTCCTGTGAAATTATCAGGGCCTGGTGTTTTTATGTGAATTAACTGCTTGATTAACTCTTTTTCTCCTATGGAAATTGGTTCCGGTTAAGCTTCCATCTCAAATTGGGTCAATTTTATTAAACTGTATGTTCTTAATTATCCATTTCCTCTAGATTTTCAAATTTATTTGCATAGATATGTATGAAGTAGTCTCTTACTATTTTTTGACATTCTCTCTTTATTAATAGTTATTTCTCCCTTCTCATTTTGTACATTTGGGTTTACCACACTGCATTCTTGATTAATTAGTGGTTTTATCTAATTTTTCAAAGAACCAGGATTTTGATGTATTAATTTGATCTACTGGATTAGTTTCCCGTTTTATTTTAGTAGTTTCTTCTTTGTTCTCTTGTTTACTGCTTTTTGATAATTCACTTATTTCCTTTTAATTGACAGGTGATTTTTTTTTTAATTTTTTTAAATGTTTATTTATTTTTAAGAGCTGGAGAGAGACAGAGCATGAGAGGGGGAGGGGCAAAGAGAGAGAGAGGGAGACATAGAATCTGAAGCAGTCTCCAGGCTCTGAGCTGTCAGCACAGAGCCCGATGCGGGGCTCAAACCCACAGACCATGAGATCATGACCTGAGCCGAAGTCGGATGCTTAACCAACTGAGCCACCCAGGCGCCCCAACAGGTGATTTTTAAAAGTATTCCATGGATTCTATTTTTTTAGAAATCCTATAATTTTTCTTATCATATTCCTTTTTATCCAGAAGTTGTTTAAAAGGTATTTTATTTCCTATAATTTTTCTTATCATATTCCTTTTTATCCAGAAGTTGTTTAAAAGGTATTTTATTTCCAGGTAGAAAATCCTTTTGTATTTATTTCATTTCTCATTTCTAGTTTTACTGAGTTGTGATCAATGAGGGTGGTTTATATAGTTCTACCTCGTGAGACCTATCAATGTTTTCTTTGTGCTTTAGTATATGACACAAATCTACATGTTTAAAAAGATACGTTATTTTTTTAAGATTTTGGTTTTGGGCAAGGCGGCGGGGGCGGGGAGGCCTGAGTGACTCTCAGTCAGTTAAACATCTGACTCTTCATTTGATTTCAGCTCAGGTCATGATCTCGCAGTTCGTGAGTTTGAACCCCGTGTCGGGCTGTGCAGAGCCTGCTTGAGATTCTCTCCCTCCCTTCTCTCTCTGTCCCACCCCTGCTCACATGCTCTCTCAAAATAATAAACTTAAAAAAAAAAAAAGCTGTAGTAATATTTTATTTTTTGGGCGCCTGGGTGGCTCAGTCATTAAGCATCTGACTTTGGCTCAGGTCATTATCTCACAGTTCAGTTCCGCACGGGGTGAGCACAAGCCCCGCTTCGAGTAGAACACAAGCCCTAGGTAAGCCCCAGTTCTCTCTCTCTCTGCCCCTTGTGGGTTTCTCTCTCTCTCTGCCCCTCACTCACTTGCACCCTCTCTCTCTAAAATTTTTTTTAAAGCAATCTACACCAAATGTGGGGCTCAAACTCACAACCCTGAGATCAAGAGTCACAGCCTCCACCAACTGAGCCAGCCAGGAGCCCTGAAGATATATTCTTTTATTGAAGTATTTTCCACATATTTTAAATACTATTCATATTTTCCATCTCTTTACAATCTTTGCTTTGTTGAGGTATCCCCAGGGCTGTAATCCACTTCACTAATTTCCTCTTTAGCAGTGTTAAGTCCACTGTTAAGTGTCAAGGTTTCCATTTCTAGAAGTTTTCTGATTGTTTTCCAAATCTATCCCTCTTATTTTATGGGTTCTATTTCTTTATTTACATATTTGAGGATGTTAAAAATACATTAAATATTCGCATGAAATGTGTACTTTTTATTTTAGAGAGAATGTGTGAGTGGGGTAGAGAGAGAGAGAATCTTTAACAGGGTCTGCACTGAATGTGAGCTCGTGACATGGGGCTCAATCCCATGACCCTGGGATCATGACCTGAGCTAAAAATCAAGAGTTGGATGCCACCTAGGCACCCCAAATATTTGTGTGAATCTAGAGTACCTTTTAGATTCCCGTATATTTTCTAATTCGTTCAATGTGAATTTTCCCATTGCTGGATATGTCAGTCTTTCTTGTCATGGACCTTTTATTTTCCCTTGAAATTTATTTATTTATTTTGATAGAGACAAAGACAGCATGAGCAGAGGAGGGGCAGAGAGACAATAGGAGAGAGAGAATCCCAAGCAGGCCCCACACTGTCAGCATAGAGCCTGATGCAGGGCTCGAACTCATGAGATCACGACCTGAGCTGAAACCGAGAGTCAGACACTTAACCAACTCAGCCACCAGATGCCCTCTTGTCATGGACTTTTTTTATGCGTTTTATAATTTTTTATTCTAAGCATATCTTCTATGGATATTAAAGAAACTGAATGTATATATTGCTGGAATACTTAACAAATCTGTAGAGGACATAAAAAGATGACTAATCACTGGTCAACAGAATCAAGACACAAAAAGATCTTGATAGAGTAAAATGAAATTAATTTTAAAAGATAATTAAGCTATAAATGTAAAATTTTGTATGTGGGTTCTAAAAGCTAACTACAGAGATTCAGAGATGAAGGAAATTAGCTTAATATTAACATCTGCAAAAATGAGCTGGGGTTTTTAGATGCTTGTAAAAGCAACGAGACAACAGTATGATATTGTGGCCTAAAAGGTGATTCTGCATTAATGGGAAAATAAGAGAAATTTTGTTCAGTTTGAGGTATTAAACTTTTAAGGGAAATGTTAAAAAAAGAGAAATGTGGGGCGCCTGGGTGGCTGAGTTGGTTAAGCAACCGACTTCGGCTCAGGCCATGATCTTGCAGTTTGTGGGTTCGAGCCCTGCATCGGGCTCTGTGCTGACAGCTCAGAGCCTGGAGCCTGCTTCAGATTCTGTGTCTCCCTCTCTCTCTGCCCCTCCCTCATTCGTGCTATGTTTCTGTCTCAATAATAAATAAACATAAAAAAAATTTATAAATAAATAAATAAATATTAAAAAAGAGAAATGTTCAGAAGACTGTGTCCATGTCAGTGAAGGAACTTTGCTAATAATTATTCTGTGTTGGGGTGCCTGGGTGGCTCAGTCGGTTGAGTGTCCGACTTCGGCTCAGTCATGATCTCGTGGTTCATGAGTTAGAGCCCTGCCCTGGGCTCTGTGCCTACTTAGGATTCTGTGTCTCTGTCCCTCCCCTGCTCACGTTCTGTGTCTCTCTCAAAAATAAATGAACATTAAAAAAAAGTATTCAGTGTCTATTAGATGGTTTACATGCATTAACTCATTTCATCTTTACAAAAGACAAGAGAAACAGATATCTTTCCTAGGGATAAGCAAGAATCAGAAAAGTAATTTATAACATCTATTTATATCATGAATTTATTTTGTCCTAGTTCTTATTTTTGCTTATGTTATAGTTAATGTTAAAGCCTCTTCATATTCCTCTTAGAAGCATATAAGACAAATTCTAAATCAATACACTTTTAATTAAAAGCTGGTTTTAGCCAAATCTTAATGTCTATAGAATAATTCAAGCTGCAACTCATGCAATGTGTTGTCTCATAAAGCTGCTACAAAAGCAATCCTGGTAATTCAAAACAAAACAAAACAAAGCCCACCGCTACATCAATTCCCACTTAGTGTCACATTTTAACAGAGATTACAATGTACCACAACACAGGCAAGCAAAAATTCCTTTAAAAACATAATACTCAAAAGTCTTAACTCGTTAGGACATATATACTAGTATTTAAGGTTAATGTTAAGGAGGGATTCCTTTCCATACAAGAATATGAATAAGCTAAGAACACATACTACGCAAAAAGGAGAAGTATATCAGAGAGTAAGAAGATTCAAATAAGAATTTCAAAATATTTACTGATTATGAATTCATCTTTTTTAGGGGAAAATATTAATAAAGAAGCATCAGTAGGCAAAATGTCACATCAAAAACTATAGTCAGGATATTACCTTCAAGTAGGATTGTTCCAAGAACCTTAAAAGTACCCTAATTTGTTTATATATACACACAATTGCATAAAAATTTAAATGCTATATAGTTGTATACAAATACCCTTCAAATGTCTATTTTTCTTCCCCTCCCCCATTTCTTAACATTTATCAAAAAATCCTTGTCTCCTAAGGAGAGTACGGGGCAGATAAAGTGGCAGAATAATTTTTCTAACATGTTCTTTGAATTTGTCATCATGCTTGACATTTGCTTTTAGCAGAACATGCTTCTTAATACTTACATCATCGTCTTTAATGGCTTGAAGAAATTCCTGCAGTTCGTCTGCTGTTTTTTCTGCTGCTAGAGATAATATTTTCTGGTCCATTGTTGCTCTATCAGGGAACTGAAAGGGAAAGTGTCAGAGCTGGATGAAACTTCCGGAAGTAAACAAGCTTGACTGTTTTCCTTCCCTACCTGTTAACTGAGTACTTCATACATATTACCAAGAGTGTACACAGCAGGTACTCAATAGGTTAAGGGCTACTAACCAGTATGAGTAGGTGATTCTCATCCAAACCAAAATAATCTGGACAATTCCCTGGAATCTCTGTATTAGACACTTGTACTCTGATCAAGTGGTTTCAGAATTTTTGCCCACATTTTAATTTTTTTTTAGCATCTACCCAGCACACTACCTAGAACAAAGCTAGCACTTAATAGCGTATCAGTAAATTATTATAAATATACACACAAGAATATTATTACAAGCATATAATAATATTTGACAAATGAATAAATCAAAAACACTGTAAAAGCAAAGTGCCAAGTAAGTGGTATAAAAACAAAGAAGAAGTTAAAGACTAATGAAATAAATGTGTGCTCAAATGTCGAGATGGCGTCCCAGCAGAGGAAAAGTTTGAACTGGAACTCAGAGATTAAATTCAGAGAGTCAAGATAACCAGATGGTATAGTTTATACACTACTGGGAAGGAGAATGACATGAAGAAAGGCTTTCGCATGAGAAGTTGAAAAACTTATTTGGGGAAAATGAGTAAATTGCCGGAGGTACAGAGTTGGAAGTAGGGGAACGGTGAGTAGAAAGGCTAGAAAGGTAGACTGGCAATAAACTGTGCAAGATCTTAAATGCCAGGTTAAGGGATTTAGATTTTATTCTGTAAATAATAGACAGCAATCAAAATTTCTGGAGCAAAAGAGAATCTGCCTGATTCAGATTCTGCCTGTTTTGGACTGAAAACGGTTTTGAGGAAGCAATCTGGCATCAAGCATGTAGATTACGGTAGGGAGAGAGAGGGGCGCCTGGGTGGCTCAGTCATTTAAGCGTCCCGCTTCGGCTCAGGTCATGATCTCGTGCTTAGTTCATGGTTTCGACCCCGCGTCGGGCTCTGTGCAGACAGTTCAGAGCCTGGAGCCTGCTTCAGATGCTGTGTCTGTCTGTCTGTCTGTCTCTCTCCCTCCCTCCCCCTGCACCCTCTCTCAAAAATAGTAAATAAACAAGAGACTCTTAAATACAGGGAACAAACTGAAGGTGGATGGCGGGGTGATGGGCACTGAGGAGGGCACCCGTTGGGATGAGCACTGGGTGTCGTATGTAAGCGATGACCCACGGGGATCTACCCCAAAAACCAAGTCACGCTGTATGTTAAAACACACTGTATGTTAGCCAATTTGACAATAGATTTAAAAAATGATAAAAAAAAATTAAAGAAATAAAGTAGGGAGAGAGTAAGGATAAGGAGCAGACACTAGCAAGGTACTGAAGGCTACTTCAGTGATAGAGACCAAGGCCTGTGTTAGGGCGGTGACTCTGGGAAGTGAAGAGGAAAAAGATGAAATGGAAGGACCTCAGGGCGTAGGATTTGGTGAGCAGCCATGAGCATTATGGGGAGGGGGAAATGCAGACTGGAGGAAAGACCACCCGCTCCCCCTCCTGTATTTCCTCGTATGTTTCCTAGCCCCATAAATTGTACCACCATCCACTGAGCTGCTGAAACCAGAAGCCTGCACAACACTCTCAACAAGTTCGCCTTCGTCCTCCACGCCCGCTACCAAGTCCTGTCGACCTGAGGCCGCTAATCAGCTCTCAAATCCGTGTACTTCTGAGATCCACTCCTGCCGCATCACGCCAAAGCCACCGCCCTCTCACCTGAACGATGACAAAAGCTTCCCAACTTGTCCCCCACGCAGCACTCTTTTTGTTCATGCGGCTTAAATTCCCTCCATCTCCATCCTCACCCTAAGACTCTTTAGGCACCTGCTCTCCTCTCAGTCCAATATCCTAATCACCGAACTCTACCCTTAATCACCCTACACTCCAGCCACACTGAATTGCTGTCAGTCCTTCAAACCCCGAGTTCTCCCGCCACAGGCCCTTCCAGTTCATTTCCTGTCTGGAACTCATATACATACCTTTCCTTTCATCCCCTGCCCTCCAATCTTTTAATTCCTACAAATCCTTCAGCGCTCAGCTCCACCTACGCTTCCCCAGAAGCTCCGTCTCTAGGTTCAACACTCCCCTACTACAGCCTTTCAAGGCAACAGCGATTTCTCTTGCCATCACCACACCTTTAACATTAAATTTCTAACTACCTGACTGAGGGCTGTATCTCCCCTTGACTATAATAAACTCCAGGAGGCCAGGGGGCCATGTCTGGCTTTACCACTGAACCTCCAGGACTTAAGCAACGTACCTACCCTATAATAGGCGCCCAATAAACAGTTGCGGAACAAATTACTGCACTCCCTACAACGAATCGCAAGACCCCGGGCGCAGCCCTTTCCATTCACTAATTTGATCTTCAGACCAACGCTCTCAAGTAGGTGTTACTAGCCCCGATTTAGCATGAACATCTTTTGGGATTAGGAGACATTAAATAATTGCCCCGAGGTTAGAAGGCCAGCAGTGGGCGAGGCAGAAATAAAACCCAGGTCGGTCCAGCTCCGGACCCCAAGCTCTCCAGCTAATTACCACCCGACGCCGGGGGATGGGGATGGGGGTGGGGGTGGGCGGAGAAAACGCAGAAAGGGCCTAAGACCAAAAGAGACGTGCAGCCAGAAGCGGAATACGCGGAAATCAACCTATCCGGGCAGGTGCATTTGCTAAATTCGACCTTACACCAGAGATGAGGAAACTGCCCGGCGGCTGCGAGGCGCCGGGGCGCACAGCACACCCTCCGCCCAGACGCGCCGAGCTGAGCGCGGCGCCGGGAAGGAAGTTTCGCGCCGGGGCTTCCCCGAGAGCAACACGTAAACACAAACAGAAACTCTGCAGCGAGGCAGCTGGCGATGCCGGCCGTGACTGAGCTCCAGAGGCGGTTACGTTTCTCGGGCGCAGGAGCTGATCCCTGATGGGAGACAGGATCTCACAGCGCGGAAAAGGGCAGCACGCCCGGGAGGAGGGAGCCGCGGACACCGAGGGACGCGGCGGCAACCGGGCCACAGAACACACCAGAACGCCAGCTCGGAACGGCAGCCCTCCTGTCCTCACACACCTGCCCCCTGCCCCCCGGCGCTGGGTCCCACCGCCCGCGCAGCCAGCCCCCTCGGCAGCGTTACCTCAGTTTCACCTCGGCAGCAAACTTCTAAAAAAGCCCGCGCAGCGGGACGCCGCCGCACTTCCGTCACGAGACACAACAAGCCCCGCCCACCGGGTTTTATTTCCGCTGCCCGGGCGCACGCGCGTGGGATGTACCATTAAGGCAGAAGGGGCCCGGAGTCCTCGGAAGGTCCCACTCCCAGCCTCGGGTGGGCGTAGCTTGCAAACGCGCATTCAGGACCGCAGAGAGCATGCGCAGTGTGGCCCGAATGGAGACGGACCGTGGGCGAGACCCGTCATGCCCTTCTCGTGGACTGTTAGGGAGAGCATCAGTGAGTTAGGGGCCATATCAAGGGATGGCCCCCCCCCAGGTCATCTGTGGGGAAGCACTTGGAAGGCGGAAGGCAGATGAAGGTGGCCCCCTCCTTGTGCTGGGGAGGTGCCAGTAATCCCTAATATGTAAAGGCCACGTGGCCAGGAGGCTTTTTGTTCTTCCCGCTCCGAAACCTCAGCATTTAGGGCCTCGCCTGGCAAAGCAGTAGATGTTCAGCAAATATTCGTTAAATAAATTACTAACAGTACTGGGGCGCCTGGGTGGCTCAGTTGGTTAAGCTTCCGGCTTCCGCCTAGGTCATGATGTGGCCGTTCCTGAGTTGGAACCCCCGCGTAGGGCTCTGTAGTGACAGCTGAAAGCCTGGAGCCTGTTTCAGATTCTGTGTGCCCTTCTCGCTCTCTCTCTCTCTCCACCCCTCCCCCACTCACGTTCTGTGTGTCTCTCTCAAAAATAAACAAACACTAAAAAAAATAATAAAAATAAAATAACCAACAGTGGAACTAAGAGCAACGGAGAGGAGGATCCAGAGTCTTAGTCTGAAGAAGCTGCAGTACCTCGGTGGCTCAGTCAGTTATGTGTCCGAGTCTTGATTTCGGCTCAGGTCATGGTTCACGGTTCCTGAGATCAAGACCCCCATTGGGCTCTTTGCCCATAGCGGGGGACCTGCTTGGGAGTCTCGCTTTCCCTCTGTCTCTCTCTCTGCAAGCCTCTCAAAATAAATAAACATTTAAAAGAAAATAGGGTGAAGAAGCAACAAGCATGTAATAAGCGAGCAAGCCCCGGCTAGTACTTGGAGTGGGGGTGGGAAAGCAGGGGCTTGGAAGTCCTTTTCACATCTAGGGTAGTAGGGGAACAGCTAAAGTGGAAGGTTGTGATTGTATTCACATTGTAGAAAAATATCTCTGGCGGGTGAGTGCCGCAGAGACTTGGAAAGAGATGATGGGGATGAGAAGGACTGAAGGCAGGACACTTTAGGGGCTATAAATTGTCCTGGAAATAGGTGGTTGCAGTGGGGACAGGCGGCATGGAGTGGACCGCATGTGGAAGAGATCAGCAAGTCCAGCGAGCCGAGTGAGCACAAGGGCTTGGGGGAGATGTGGGAGGAGCTAAGGAATAGTCAGCCTTGAATGACAGGTGAGGGTGGTTTGCTTCTGCCAGGGGACTGACAGTTTTGGGAAAGGTGCAGGTTTAGGGAGGGGGTCGGGGGTGGTGATGATGAGGCCTTCAGATTTGGACTTGCTGAATGTGAGGTTCCTAGGGGGTGGCATATGAAGGAACGCTAAGTTCAGGGGCAGTCAGTCCAGAGCCTGACCCCCAGCCCGCAGGGGTGGGATGGGTCTTACTTGGCCAGTCCTGGAGGAAACTTGGCTGCTGGAAGACAATGATGCCTCTTAGCTGTCCAAGTCTGCTCCTTGCTTATGACCCTTCTGAAGCAATTTTTACTTCTACTACATTTCTGGTCCAATGTTAATCTGTAATATGTGTAATAAGCAGCTGCTTTGGAAGATTATTCATGAAAGGAATCGTTTTAGCTTGCCAAGGAAACAGATGACTTTACCTCATCTTCTCCCCACAAAACCTCCTTCCCAGGCTGCTTATGGGACTGGGCCATACAGCCACAAATTTGTGTGTCCATGTAGTCAAACAGGCTCATTTACCTTTTTCAGCCTCCATTTGTGCATCTCAGGTGCCCTTACTGAATTGCCTGTGTGAGTGTCTGCCCAGGGGCATTGACAGTTCAGGGTCTTTTCTCCCCTTGTTGCATGAACGTATTATCTGTGTTTTCCATTAGCACTAATGGGCGTTACGCGTGCAAAGGAAAAGAACAGAGTCAAATGAATAACCTTGTTTTCCACCCTGGTGCAGGCTTCCTTACTAAGCCTCAAATCTTATTCATCTGCTTCAATCGACTAGACTCCTACACTGGGCAGCTAGTGATAAACTGACTTTAGAAAATACAGCCAATTAAAAGCAGGTGTGCAATCGAGGAACTAAATGTTCTTCAGATCTTGTTGTTAATAGTTCAGTGTAGTAACAGTTTGTGTAGTAACAGTATAGCTACTGATATTTTTGCAAGAGTGCAGAGAGAAAGGACACACAGAAGCCTCCTATCATTCAGGACACTCTGTCCTGTGAGGGGCTCCGTCTGTTTGCATGTGAACACAGCCGGTGGATCCACACCATGCCTCCTCCCTAGAGCTGCCATCGGTTACCGTCTGGACCTACGGATGTGCACTTTAGCCCTACCCTGGAGAGGGTGGACCTGGGAAGGACGAGTTATGGAAAGCTACCCAGAATGTGGTCTGAAGGAAGGCTTGTGGGTTTCTGAGAGTACACCCTCAAGGTTTCCTTTTTTTCTTTTCTTTTCTTTTTTTTTTTTTTTTTTTTTTTTTACAGTAGGCTCCATGCCCAGGGTGGAGCCCAACACGGGGCTTGAACTCACGACCCTGAGATCAAGACCTGAGCTGAGATCAAAAGTCCAATGCTTAACTGACTGAGCCACCCAGGCGTCCCGTCTAGGTTTCTTGAGCTGCTCATCATGTAGGAAAGTGGTTAATAAGGTACCCACCCAGCCCAAGAGCTCCAATGGTCTGGGTTTAAGGGCAACGTTGCCTGAGAGAAAAATCAAGGTAGCATGGATAAAAAGTCTAGCACTTAGAGACACTTCATAGTGTTAGTGCCGCCCTCCAGCAATCCCACGTCTGGGTATATAGATAGAAGAATTGAAATCGGGGTCTCAAACAGTTATTTGTACACCCATAGTCTGTTCACAATAGTCAAAAGGTAGAAACACTCAAATCTTCATGGACAGCAAATATATAAACAGAATGTGGTGTATCCATACAATGGAATAATCTGCCTTGAAGGGGGAGGAAAGGCTGTCATTGGCTACAAAGCGTGGAGGAACTCTAAGGACATTATGCTAAGTTAAATCAGTCAGTCATAAAAAGACAAATACTGTGTGGAATCATATTCAAAAGGAGTGAAATTCATCGAAATGGAAAGTAGAGTGATGTTTACCAAGGGCTGGGGGGAGGGGGCGCAAATAGGGAATTATTGTTTAATAGATACAGAGTTTCAGTTTTGCAAGATGAAAAAGTTCCAGGGGTGCCTGGGTGGCTCAGTTGGTTAAGCTTTCGACTTTCAATTTCAGCTCAGGTCATGATCTCAAGGTTGTGGATTGAGCCCAAGTTGAGCGGGCGTGGAGCCTGTTTAAGATGCTGTCTCTCCCCTGCTCTGGATGAATGCTCTCTCTCTCTCTCTCAAAATAAACTTTAAAAAGTTCTGGAGAGGGGCACCTGAATGGCTCAGTTGGGTAAGCATCCGACTTCGGCTCGCGTCATGATCTTAACGGTTTGTGAGTTCGAGCCCCGCATCGGGCTCTGTGCTGACAGTTCAGAGCCTGGAGCTGCTTCGGATTCTGTGTTTCCCTCTCTCTCTGTTCCTCCCTCTCTCGCACTGTCTCTCTGTCTCAAAAATAAAGATTAAAAAAAATAAAATAAAATAAATAAAAAGTTCTGGAGATCTGGTTCACAATAATATGAATGCACTTAACACTATGGTACACTTAAAAATGGTTAGGATAATTGGCCAAAAGAAAAAAAGACAATGCTATATGGGCAGTTCACAGGATTGTTAAGGAGAGCCAGTTGAGTTCACCCTGAAGAAATTCCAACTACGTAGTGTTTGAGATAGAGGTTTAACAGCTTACTATGTGTATCCTCAGTGTCTAGAAAAGTGACATACAGAGAATGCTTCATACATATTTGTTAAGTGGGTGCAAAATCAGGAGCTCATCCTTAGAAAAATATGGTTTTAAATTATCTCAATGAGCAGCGCCTGGGTGGCTCAGTCAGTTGAGTGTGTCCAATTCTTGATTACCGCTCAGGTCATGATCTCACAGTTCATGGGTTTGAGCCCCACATTGGACTCTACGCTGACAGTGTGGAGCCTGCTTGAGATTCTCCTTCTCTCCTCTCTCTCTCTGCCCCTCTCCCACTCTTGCTCTTGTCTTTTCTCTCTCTCCCTCTCTCAAAATAAATAAATGAAATTAAAAAGATCTCAATGAAATGTTCAATTTCAAAACCAAAATGTTGGCTTAAAAATGTATTACTACTTTTGAAGCTTCCTGTGAATTTGCAATCACTGGAAGATTAAAAGTTCAAAACAGTGGGTGCCTGGGTGGCTCAGTCATTAAGCATCCAACTCTTGATCTTGGGGTGGTGAGTTTGAGTCCCACGTTGGGAGTAGAGATTACTAAAAAACAAAACACAAAACAAAAAACTTTAAAAGTTCAAAACAACAAACAAAAAAAGGGGGGGGGGACTCAGCCTGTTGAGGGTCTGACCCTTGATTTCTGCTCAGGTCGTGATTTCAGGATTGTGGGATCGAGTCCTTCATATGGGCTCCGGAATGACATTGAAGAGCCTGCTTAAGATTCTCCCTCCTTCTCTCTCTCTGCCCCTCTCCCGCTCATGTGCACACTCTCCCACCCCCTCTCAAAATAAATAAATGAGCATTAAAAAAACAAATGTTAGTTCCCTTCCCCTACTCAGTCCCTTATTTTCCGAGGCCTGACAGGACGAGGAGGAAGGAAAGTAATCCTTAAAAACTGGCCTCTCACAATTGGTGATATTTGAGTAAGGTTTGATTAAGGTTTAGATGTAGATTATCTACTCGTAATAGATCAATGTTCATTTCCTGACTTTGGTCGTTGGGCTGTGGTTAATTATGAGAATGTCCCTGTTTTATTGGAAACACATCCTGAAGTATTCAGGAGAAGAGGGGCACCCTTTCTCCAGCTTACTCTAAAATGGTCGGGGAAAAAGGAAGGAGCAAATACTGAGACAGAAAGATAAAGCAAGTGGTCACACGTTGACATCCACGTGAAAGGCAGATGGGAGTTTTTTGTACTCTTCTTGCAACTCTTCTGTAAAACTGAAATTATGACAAAATAGTTTGAAAAAACGAAACAACCCAGTTGTGAATCTAGTGAACTGCTCTGGCTTAGAAATAATCAGTGAAGTGGACCCATCTTTGCCCTTTTCAAGAGGGCCATGAGGGCCTACCCGCCATCTTCCCCCTCCACCCTTTTCTGCTGTCCCCCTGCCTGGCTGCAGAACGGGGGCGGCTTGTCGGTCCCGCACAGGGCCTCTCCGCTTCCTTCTGTCCCCATCTCCCACTTCACCTCAGCTACTCACGTGCCTGGGCCCCTCCCACGCCACCTCCCAAGTCACAGCTCAGACGTCAATGTCCCGCCTGGTCAGTTTGCTTGCTCATTTACTCCTGCTTGTTTGTTCCCTGATCTTCACTGCCCCCCAGTCCTCCCTCTTCAATTCCAAGCTTTAATACTTAAACCACATTTTAGCCCATATCCTCCATTGGCCCCCTGTCTGTCCTTCCATCCCACCCATCCGGAAGACTCTGCCCCTGTATGAGGCCACCCATTCCCTCCATGGGAGGCACACGTGGGCTGCTGGGTTGTGCTGGAGAACTCTCTGTGTCCACGGGTACCACTGAGAAGGCACAGTAACTGATCTCCAGGGGACCTCAGCACTTCTAGAACCTTCCCTAGTAAGTTTATCCTGCCTTCATGAGGATGATTTCAAACATTTCTCTTTTTGGACTCCCTGCAGATGACCTCAGCTTTACTACCAAATCTTTTTTTTTTTTTTTTAATGTTGATTTATTTTTGAGAGAGACAGACAGAGTGTGAGCGGGGGAAGGGCAGAGAGAAAGAGGGAGACACAGAATCTGAAGCAGGCTCCAGGTTCTGAGCTGTCGGCAAAGAGCCCAAGGCAAGGCTCGAACCCATGAAATTGGACGCTGAGCCACCCAGCTGCCCCTCTTCACCACCGTGTAACTTTAAGGAAGGTACAGAATGTCCCTCGACTTGGGTTTTCCCATTGCCCAAAGGAGAGATTGAGGCCGGGGCCTTCCTTGGGGTCCCTCCTCACCCAGGAATGGCAGTGACCAGACTCTTGCCCCCTGGGGCTGCTCCCAGGAAAGTGAGGTGATGTCACTTTCCCAAGGAGCTGAGGGGCAGGAGCGACTTCCCTGGGCAGTCACACCTGTGTAGCTCTCACTTCTGGAGGAGGGAGCACAGCCTTGTGTGTTCAAGAATGACAGGGCTTTAGAGCGAGGAGGACCCACTCCCTACGGGCTGTGCAGCTTTGGGCAGGGCCCCCATCTTTCTGCCTTGCAGTTCCCTCTTCCGTAAAACGGGGGAATATACCCCCTACCTGACATCTGGAAGGACTGGGTGAGCTCCCGCAGGTAAGGCGCCCGTCACAGTACAGAATGGGGGCACGGCAAATTCGAGCCCCCTCCCTTCCTGCCTCCGGCCTGGCAGAGAGAGCCAGGGAGCCCACGGGTGTCTGCCAACATGGCCAGCACCGGTGTCTGGGCCAATGAGGACAGCGTCCCCCCTCACACAAGGGCACTATTGTTCCAGCACGGGAGTTAGACATGAATGTGGCTCTGGGGGAGGGGGCAGCGCAGAGGCAGAAGGGCTGTGAGCAGCAGATGATGCCACAAAAAGGCTCTGCTCCCTAAAAAGGGCCCCGTGGCCTGCCAGCATCCCGAAGAGGCCCCCTTTGTCAGGGCTGCGCCGTTAACCCGAGAGAGCGTTCTTGGTGCACAGGAATGTTCTTTGTGATGCACCCCATCACCTGGCTTTGACACAGCCTCTGCTGGGGCCACTGTGGTTCCCTCCTGTGGGGCAGCCTGAGCTCTCCCCCACCCTCTCTATCTCCCAGGAACCTCCCCCCCCCACCCTCTCACACACCTGGGGGAAAATCCAGAATCACATCTATATCGGTTCGCTAAAGCCGCCGTAACAAAGTGCTACAGGCTGAGTGGCTAAAATGACAGGAATGTATTTTCTCACAATTCTGGAGGTTAGACTCCCAAGATCAAGGTGTCAGCAGGACTGGCTTCTGCTGAGGCCTCTCTCCTTGGCTCGTAGACGGCTGTCTTCTCCCTGTGTCTTCACACAGCCTCCCCTCTGTAACTGTCTGTGTCCAAATTTCCTCACCTTATAAGCCCACCAGTCATATTATTAGGGCCCACGCTGCTGACCTCATTTTACCTTAATTACCCCTTTAAAGGCCTTATCCCCAAATATACTCACATTCTTTTCTTTTAATGTTTATTTATTTTTGAGAGAGAGAGTAAGAGCAGGGGAGGGGCAGTGAGAGAGGGAGACACAGAATCCGAAGCAGGCTCCAGGCTCTGCAACAGAACCTGATGCAGGGCTCGAACTCACGAACCGTGAGATCATGACCTGAGCCGAAGTTGGATGCTCAACAGACCAAGCCACCCAGGTGCCCTAGAGGAACGGGTCTAGAGAGACAAGTGGGGGTTAGGCGCTGTTCCCAGGGACCACCCCTCAGTGACACTCTCATGCCCCGGGATGCCTGGAGAGGGTATGGGAGGGTGAAGGGATCCCAAACCTACCCAAGTAGAAATGGGTTGAAAAACAAGAACTATCTCTGGGGGAAACAAAAAACCATTTCTGGGGACGGATTCTGGAGAATGTCCCATGCACAGGATCTTGATCCCTGCCCCAGGTAACCCCCCCCAAGGAGGCAAAATCAGGACCGAGGATGACATTATAGAAGCCCGCTTGGGGGTCAGACCCAGGATGAGTTTTAAAACAAAGAGAATTTTCCAGTAGTAAAAACAGAGAGGCTCCCTGCCCTTGGAATCCCAGAGAAAGAATATTCTAAAGGAGTCACCACCAGACCCTGCGCCTGGCACCCAGGGGAATACCAAAGCAGAGACTGGGAAGCCACCCATTGAGGGGCAGCAGAGGGGTTTCTTGTTTTACAGAGGGGTGGCGAATGCGGGTCCTCTCCACCCAGATGCCTACTGATTGTGTATTTGGAGTAACTGCCAGTATTTACTATGCATTTACATTTTCTAAGTTCCAGGCGCTGAGCTAAGCACTTTCACCCTCACTAAAGCCATGAGCCTGTCCTCTAATTATCCCTACTTCTCGGAGGTGGAAACTGAGTCACTGAGTGCTGAAGTCACTTCCCACAGTTAGAAGGTGCCGGAGTTAGGCAGTCACATTCCAAAGCAGGCTCCTCTCACTCGGCCATACTGCCTAGAAGGCGGGTCAGCCTGTCTGGTCCTCCTCCCACTCTGCCTTAACCAGCTACCTTTCCCCAACTGACCCCCTCGCTGTGGAGGGGACATCTACCACACCAGGTCCTGACGGGCTGGGGGAGAGTGACAGGCTGGATTTGCCACCGCTGCCACCACATCCACAATCATATTTAAAATTTCCCTCCATCCAGGGGCGCCTGGGGGGCTCAGTCGGTCAAGCATCTGACCCTTGATCTTGGCTCAGGTCATGATCTCCTTGTTCATGGGATCGAGCCCCGTGTTGGGCTCTGAGCTGATAGCGCAGAGTCTGGTTGGGATTTGTCTCCTTCTGTCTATTCCCCTCCCTAGCTCAAAATAAATAAATGAACATTTAAATAACTTCCTTTCCATCTCTTACATGTCTTCCCCTGGGATGTGCTTTCTCAGCAAGCCTCTGCAACGAGAAAGAGAGAGCAAGGAGGAGGGAATGGGGCTGGCCCAGATCCCACCCCGCAACTGCCCGGCTTCCACATGGCCGAGCAGGAACTCAGGAGCAGAAGCACACAAAGGAGGGCTTTGAGGTGGCTGCAGCCCGGCCCAGGCTGATCCCCTCTCCCCCCTGGTGCCTCATTTGCCCCAATCTGGGCCTCCCTGTAGACCTGATTTAACAGGAAACTGTGGGCTTTGAGAAGTTCCTTGTGACACACTAATCCAGGCCTGCTGACCAGACCACACCCCCAGCGGAGGCAACCTCCAGGCTCCCCGAGGAGGAGGAGGAGGAGGAGGAGGAGGAGGAGGAGGAGGACACAGGCACCAGGTAGCCCTAAGGAGGAGCTGGTGACCTGGCAGGTAAGTCAGTAGCAGGGGTCTGGCTGGACCAGGGAGCCCAGGACTGGGGTGAGGAGTGGGGGGTGGAGTGGGGAGACCACATTCCAGGCTGCCTGTAAAACTGAAACCCACTGGCCATTCTCCAAGTTGCGCCAGATCAACCTGGTGGCAGATTTAGCAAATAGAAATACAGGACACCCTGTTAAATGTGAATTTCGGAGGAACAACAGATACTTTTTTAGTGTAAGTATATCCCAAATATTGCATGGGATGTACTTATATTTCAAGAGTATTTATTGTTCGCCTGAATTTGACATGTAATGGGGCATTCTGTATTTCATCTGGCAACCCTAGACGGCAGGGCACAGCTGCCACGCGGAATGGGGGTTTCTGTTTTCTCATGGTATACAGTTCATAAATCAGTATTTTAAAACCTCAAAATTAGATTGGGCATATTTAAAAAAGATTTGCAGTATGGACCTTAACTCTGTATTTCTAGGATCTAAGATCTTGTCCTAATGATCTGCTTAACTGGCTGGGGGTTTCCAGTCACTATCTCTCCTGTCTAAACTCCTCAGGGCAATTTGATAAGCCTCTCCATTCCTGTTCCAGAAAAACCCAAGTGAGGCCACCCAGGACTGCAGTCTGTCTATCTCTGTGCCAGAGAGAAGGCTTAGATTTGGTTCCTGTTGGTGAATTCCTTACCCTGGCTGGGGCTGGGGAGCAGCAGAGGCAGGGGATGGGAGATCCTCAGATACTCCCTGGGATCCTCCAAGCCGCTCTGGGCACACTAGAGCAACGATCAGCGTGATGCTAAGAAAGGGAAGGGAAATTACGTTTTAGAGCAAAACACGGTGCTAGATACCTTACAGAAATGACAGGATCTTCATTACAACTCTATTTGGTGGGTACAGTTATGATCCCCAATTTGCAGATGAGGAAACTGAGGCTTGGCAAGTTAACTAACTTGCCGAAGGTCATACAGGTGGTAAATGACAACTCTTGATTCAAACCCGGGTTTCTCTGACCCTAAAGGTCATCCACTCTCCTAGGGAGTTTGTCTGGAGATGTCTTAGCTCTAAATGTTAAAGCAGCGGTTCAAGCCCTACCTCTGCCTCTTCCCAGCAGTGAATAGGTGACAGAACTGACCAGCGGGAACCTGATCAGAGACAGGAGCAGGGTGGTGACGGCTCCTGGGGATGTTTAGGCAGGAGAGGAAAACAAATCCGGGAACAGGAGAGCTGTCTCCAGAAATACTCAGTGCGTGAACAGGTTGTCACATGGGCAATGGATGAGATTTGTTCTGGTGGCCAAGCATCACTTCTGTGCACATTATTTATTATTTTTTTATTTTTAATTTTTTTAACGTTTATTTATTTTTGAGAGACAGAGAGAGACAGAGCAGGAGCAGGAGCAGGAGAGGGAGACACAGAATCCAAAGCAGGCTCCAAGCTGTCAGCACAGAGCCTGACGCGGGTCTCAAACTCACGAGCCGTGAGATCATGACCTGAGCCGAAGTGGGACGCTTCACCGACTGAGCCACCCAGGCGCCCCCCTGTGTACATCATTTAATGTAAACTTCGTAACCCTTCCATCTCCCTTTTACAGGGGACGACCAAGACTCAGGTTAAATTACATAGTTTGCAAGTGGAAGAGACAGAATTTGAACCCAGGTCCAACTTTTGCCACAGGAGACTGCCTCTCGGTGCTGACAGGAAGTCACAGCTCAGGCTTGACGCCTGACCCCTGGCTATTTCTGGCTGTGTGATGGTGGACAAGTCACTTATTCTCCCTGGAGTCTGTTTTCTCCTGTGTAAAATGGGGGAGAATACCAGCTCTGGCTCTGAGACCATGGATTTGAAATTAATGCATCACGAAGCACAGAACACTGCACCCAGTATTTTGATTATGTAACTAGTCCTCACCCCTGCTGAGCATGAATGCACCGAAGAAGGGGCCATCCACCAGGCAGGGAAGTCTCTGAGATCCCCCCTTGGGCAGGAGAAAGAGGGCCACACACAGGAGGAGGGATGGCCTTATCCTGCAGTGGTCGTCTATCTGCAGAACGGAAGCCAAGGCTAGTGTTTTACTGGCTGGACCAACTCATCTTAAGAACTAGGGCTTGAGGTATTTTTGTGTGTATTCCTTCTCAAAGGAGAGTTTCCCGAAGTGTAACCCAAGGATCATTTTCTTCAGAGCCCTTCTGGGAGGCTGCTTTAAAATACAGATTCCTGGGACGCTTGGGTGGCTTAGTCGGTTGAGCATCTGACTTCAGCTCAGGTCATGAGCTCATGGTCTGTGAGTTCTAGCCCCACATCGGGCTCTGTGCTGGCAGCTCAGAGCTCAGAGCTCAGAGCCTGGAGCCTGCTTCGGATTCTGTGTCTCCCTCTCTCTGCCCCTCCCCCACTCATGCTCTGTCTCTCTCAAAAAATATAAAATAAAATAAAATAAAATGGAGATTCCTGGGCCCACCCCAGTTCAGACCTCCTGAGTCAGAAAAATAGGTGCAGGGCTCAGGCACCTGAGTTTCTAACAGATTTCTCAGGTGATTCTTATGCACTCGAAAGTTTGAGAGCCATTGTTCTGAGATGGGAAGAGAACCGAGAACCGTCTCTCCCTAACAGGGCAGACTTGACTCTTGCCATCGTAGGGAGGAGGCTGCCTGGAGAGGCCAGGACAGAAGCGGGGTCCTTCTTTTTCTGAGGACTCTGAGTCTTCCAGAAGCAGCATGTCAGAGGGGGTGAGTACTCCTGTGCCTTGGGTCTCCCCTCCATCTACCTTCCTTCCTCCCCCAGTCCCTCCCTGTTTCTCTACTGTTTGGTCTGCTCAGGGTAATGGGCATTCACCCACACATCTCTGTGGTGCGTGACCCCACCCAAAGGGAGGAGGCTTTTACAGTGACTTCGGACGGAAGTACTAGTTTAGGGTCTGAGCAGGCCCACTTACCTGGCTTGCTCAGGCTGATGGGGGGCCTCTCGCCGTGTGTTCCTGGCTTCTCTCTGCCCAGGTGGGCACATTCCGTGTGGTCCCTGAAGAGGAGCAGGAGCTCCGTGCCCAGCTGGAGCGGCTTACCACCAAGGACCATGGGCCTGTCTTTGGCCCGTGCAGCCAGCTCCCCCGTCACACCTTACAGAAGGTGAGGTGGCCCCGGGTGCGGGGAGGGGAGGGCTGACAAGGGGGCCATGTCGACGGCATTCTCGCTCCTGCGGGATGGGTCCAGCCCTAGCTCTCCAGGTTACCCTGGACCTAATGGACTGGCCTGTTCATCATCCTGGAGGTTAGGGCCATGGCAGCACCTGGGCTGACCAGACATCTGGGCCAGCCTACTCCAAGACGACAGCGCCAACAGAGTTCCCTGATATCAATGCCGGGACCTAGGGCATCTGGACCAGGGATCATCCTAGACTCAGATATGGGGAACACTGGTTTGCAAGTGGTCCTGGGGACCAGAAATCCAACTGCTGCCCCCACTGGATAGGCAGGAGGCCTGAGTTCTAGAATCAGACCTACTTTCAACTTGCTGTGTGACCTTGAGCAAGTGGCTTTCCCTCTCTGCCTCGTACCTTATGAGAGAAGGTTGTCGGACCAGCTCAGAGCGGATCAGGCTGTGCTCTGTGGAGAGTGGCCAAGCCGTCTTGGAGCTGAGCTGCCCCTGGGCCCCTCAAGGGAAAGGTGCTCTGAGCTCCCCCAGATCTGAGTCCCCCTCCTTTGCCTTGCCCTCACTCATGCCGTCCAAGGAGAGAGCTGCCTGAGGCATGATGAAGAGCTCTCCAGCCCCAGCCAGGGGGAGGAAAGTGGGGTTCGGTAGGGGAGGAGAAGGGGGTGGGAGGTCAGGGGAGAGGCGCAGGCTGCCATCTGCCGGTATGTCTGTTTTTGAAATGATCAGAATTAAGCCTAGGAGCTGCCAGGCAGCGTGGGAGTCTCAGCTCCACCCCTTCCTGCCGGGGTGACCTTCACCTCTAGGGACCTCAGCCTGCTCCTCTGGGGCTGAGCATACCCTCTTTAGGGTGTTGTGTGCTGTGTGAGGGTTCCAAGAAGCGCGGGCTGTTGTCACTAGAAACGTTTACACCTTTGGCGATCTCCTGCCAACAAACCCAGGAGGAGCAGTTTGACCCGCTTCTCTGCCAATGTAATTGGCAGTGCGAGGTGCCGCCAGGGCAGATGCTGCTCTTGGGGGGCAGGGGAGCGATGGCCCCAGCGGCAGCTTCCCCACGTGCGCACCCATATGGGACTTGCCGCCCCCCCACCCCCCACCCCGTTCCAGGCCAAGGACGAGCTGAATGAGAGGGAGGAGACCCGGGAGGAGGTAGTTCGCGAGCTGCAGGAGCTGGTGCAGGCGGAGGCGGCGTCCGGGCAGGAGCTGGCCCGGGCGGTGGCCGAGAGGGTGCAGGGAAGGGACAGCGCCTTCTTCATGCGCTTCATCCGCGCGCGGAAGTTCCACGTGGGGCGCGCCTACGAGCTGCTCCGAGGTGAGGCCCGCGCTGGGGGGGGGGGGGATGGCCCGCAGCGGGGAGGCGGGGAGGGCCCTGAGGACACCGTCTGCTCCCTTCCCCCTCCCTTTCCCTGCCCTGTGAGAGTCACTCTCCCTGAGCCTCCTTATCCTTACCCGTGAAATGGGCGCGTGAACTAAGTAGCCTCCAGGATCCCATTCGGCTCTGGCGACAATGAATGAGTGTGGCAGGACCACGTCCCCAGAGAGCTGGCTCCTCTCTCCCCAGTTCTGGGACTCACTTTGTAGCACTGAGTCACCAGGGAGGAGCGTGTTCCCCTCACCCCTACCCCAGCTTAGACTTGGGCTCTGGAGGGCCCCGCAGGAAAGGTGGCTGGGTGCCTGACTGCAAACCTCAGGCAGAGCGGAACTGGAGATAGTACCAGGCCTGGGAAGGAGGCCTGAGGGCAGGGTGGCCCAGGCCCTGCTGGCTGGCTGAAGACAAGTGTCCTAAGGAAATCAACCCCCGCCCCGTGCTGGTAGAGAGAAGGGATGTCCCAAATGTTAATTCACTCCCAAAATGTGCCAATCACTCTTATTTATTTTTATTAAATTGAAACATTTTTAATGTTGATTTATATTTGAGAGAGGGACAGAGTGTGAGGTGGGGGGGGGGGCAGAGAGAGAGAGAGGGAGACACAGAATCCGAAGATAGGCTCCAGGCTCTGAGCTGTCAGCATAGAGCCCGACGCAGGCCCGAACCCACGAACCGTGAGATCATGACCTGAGCCGAAGTCAGATGCTTAACCGACTGAGCCACCCAGGCGCCCCTGCCAACCACTCTTTTAGGCCAAAGGATGCGGCAGAGAACAAAGCAGACAAGACCTGACTGCTTTCATGGACTTTATGCTCTATCGGTGGAAATCACAAACCAGAGAAATGAAATAAAATGACATAGACTGTTAGGCAGTAAGAAGGGATAAAGTGGAAAAATAAAGGAGGTGAATATAAAGAACTGAGGGGTTGAAGTTGTAGGTAAAGTGGCCAGGAAGGCTCCAGGGCTTTCGAAGAACAATGTGGGGGGGGTAGGAAATAACCTGGGGGAGGAGCCATAGGGCAGAGGGCAGAGGGAAGAGCGAGATCGGGGGTGGGGATACCGGATGCTGTAGGAACAGTGAGGGGGGCAGTGACCTTCCCTAGGCAAATGCTGCCCCAGCCCCTCCCCCGGGCCTGGCCCCCACCAGGGTTTGGTGGTAGAGACAAACCACCTAGAGGCAAGAGGCAAGGGGGGACTTGGTCAGGGTGGGTGAGGGT
The DNA here is from genome assembly GCA_028646485.1 of Cryptoprocta ferox. Taxonomy (NCBI): domain Eukaryota; kingdom Metazoa; phylum Chordata; class Mammalia; order Carnivora; family Eupleridae; genus Cryptoprocta; species Cryptoprocta ferox. Next base: position 131,493,002 of record CM053560.1, on the reverse strand, counting down.
GGGGTTTGTGGGGCGGGGGGGGGGGGTAGAAGTGCTTGTGGAATCAGGAAGGGCCTTTTGCTTGGGGTTGGGGTTTTCTCTTGGGGTCTTTTCCCCACCCCTTCTCAGCTACCCCTGTGCCCACCTGGGAAACCTGTCCCTCTGTCCCAAATGGTGTTCATACTTAGAATCTTGCTTGGTTACTGCAGCGATTTGGTGGGATCGGCCAATGTTATCCTCCCATTTTTTGAAGCGGAGACAAGGAGCTCAGGGAGGTTGAGGGTCCTGCTGGGTCACACACAGCACGCACGTGGAGGAGCCGGGCAGGAGTCCAGGCCCCTGGAAACTTGCTGTGTGCCAGGCTCAGCCGGCCTGCCCCCTGCGGGGCTCCTCTGCTCTCCCTCCGCCAGGCTACGTGAACTTCCGGCTGCAGTACCCCGAGCTCTTCGATAGCCTGTCCCTGGAGGCCGTGCGCTGCACCATCGAGGCTGGCTACCCCGGTGTCCTCTCCAGCCGGGACAGGCATGGCCGAGTGGTCATGCTCTTCAACATTGAGAACTGGGACAGTGAAGAAATCACCTTCGATGAGGTCAGTGGGGACTCGCCTGGCTTTTTACTCTACTTCAAAATATGTGCACCTGTTGTTCTTCTATGGGCTGCATCTAGATCAGTATTTGCCACTGGGTTCTTCTCCCTCAGACCTGGCTTCTTCTGGGTCCTCATTCCTAGCTCCCCAGGGGGCTAGGGTCTGTGTGTGGGGGTTGGGGAGGGTGGGGGGAGGAAGGCAGGCCTTTCTGGGCAGGGGAGAATTCCTGGGGTGTGCCACAGCAGCTGGAAAACACAGCAGCCTCCCAGGTGGGGCCCCCTGGCATTCCTGCCACGTGGGGGTGACAGCGTGGGGTCAGCCCTGCCAAAGGCTGAAGGCTGAGGGCGACACAGAGAATAGGGATTAATGGACTGTGGGCTGGGAGAGATTCTGGAAAGCCTGGGTTTCAACCTATTAGGCAGTCTGAGCTCTCTGCCTGTATTTATTTATTTCACCATATGACTTGGAGAATATTCTTTTTTTTATTTTTTTTAAATCATGTTATTATTTTTTTTTTCATCATGGTAAGTGTACTCTTTAATTGCCATCCTCTATTTCACCCACTCCCTCCCACGTCCCAAGATATATTTGAGTCTATTTCTGGACTTGTATTCTGTGTCATTGGTCTCTGTCTACTCATGCTCCAATACCATACTGTATTTGTGTGCGTGTGTGTGTGTGTGTGTGTATTTAAGGTTTTATTTTTGAGTAATCTCTACACCCAGCATGGGGCTCGATCTCATGACTGTGGGATCGCGACCTGAACTGAAATCAAGAGTCGGAGGCCCAACTGACTGAGCTACCCAGGAGCCCCCTCATTAAGTTTGTCATAAGTGTTGCTCTAAATGGGGCTTTTTCTGCCATTATTTCTTATGACTGGTTATTGTTTGTATATATGAAAATTATTGTTTTAGTATAATAATTATATATCCTGAATTATTTTTGTTACTTCTGTTAGTTTTAGAATTGATTCTCTTGGGTTTTCCAACAATGCTGTCATATTATTGTAAATAGAGAAGATAGCTTTTCTTTCCCTTTTCTACTTGTGCCCCTGATTTTTTGTTTTTTTAACTTTGTTGCATTGGCTAACACCTCCAACAGAGAGTTAAATGGTGGAGGAGATAGTGAACATCCTTATCTTGTTCCTGATCTTATCAGGGATACCATGGTGTTTTACGCTAATTAAGCTACTGGCTTTAGGACTGTGTGTGTGTGTGTGTGTGTGTGTGTAAAAGACTTTAAAATAGTTCTTTTTTTTCCCCCTTTTTTGGTGCAAAAAGGTGATTTTATGAAAGCATGGGGACAGGACCCATGGACAGAAAGAGCTGCCAAAATTATTTCTTTTTGGGGTACCCAGCTGGCTTAGTCAGTAGAGTATGTGACTCTTGATCTCAGGGTGGTAAGTTTGAGCCCCATGGTGGCTGTAGAGATTACTTAAAAATAAAATCTTAAAGGGGGTGCCTGGGTGACTCAATCGGTTAAGCATCCGACTTTGGCTCAGGTCATGATCTCACGATTTGTGAGTCTGAGGCCCCATTGGGCTCTCTGCTGTCAGCAAAGAGATCACTTTGGTTTCTCTGTCCCCCTCTCTCCGTGCCCTTCCCCCACTCGGGTTCTCTCTCTCTCTCTCTTTCAAAAATAAATAAAACATTTAAAATAAAATGAAATAAAATCTTTACAAAAGACTATTTAAAGAATACTTTTTTCTTATTACATAAATGATAGTTACATATTAGAAAATGCAAAAAAATCAGAAATTAAAATCATCCATGATTTTACTACTCAGAGATTTCTACCACTGACATCCTTCCAATCCACTTTTTCTAGAAACACACACATTTTTTTATATAAAAATGGGATCATACTCTACAAGAATACATCATGAATGAATATTTTGCTCTATAATTTTATATATAATATATCATCTTAACTGCTCCAGAATATTTCATGGCATGAATGTACCATAACTTCACCAGTCCTTTATTGTTGGACATTTAGGTTGTTTCCAGTGTTTCTACCATTATAAGGATACACACCCTAGCACCCAACCATGGATATGACATTCAAGGTTATTTTCTTGGGACACATCCACAGAGGTGGAATGTCCCAGTTTAAAGCCTGTGACAAATTCCCTCCAGTAAAGGGATGTACCAGTCTGCTCTTCCCCTCAGGACTATAAGCCTTAATTATCTTTGCGTGTTGGGCTTTACAGCCTGTTGGCTCTGTGTCCAAGATCTTGCAGGCATATTGTTTCATCCTGGAGAAGCTACTAGAGAATGAGGAGACTCAGATTAATGGCTTCTGCATCATTGAGAACTTCAAGGGCTTTACCATGCAGCAGGCAGCTGGACTTCGGGCTTCTGACCTCAGGAAGATGGTGGACATGCTCCAGGTGAGGGCTCAGGACTCGGTCCCTAGGGAGCCTCTCGCAGGTCGGGGGGCTGGGAGGCTGGGCCCAGTTTCCTGGGTTAATGGTGCCGCCAAGGACCTAAGAAAGGGACCACCTAGGGCCACAATGAGTGACAGCAACCACAAGCACTTGCATGGTGATCAACAGTGAGCCACGTAGGCACGTTAATCCCTTAACTCCTTGAGAGCAGTCCCTCCCGTCTTCCCTGTTTCATTTTACAAACCTTGAAACTGAGGCTCAGAGGTTTGAGGGACCTCTTATGGTCATAGAACCCTAAAGTGGTAGAGGTCAGACTTGAACCTACAATTTCTGACCTGGAATCCTGTTCTCTGTCCACATAATGTCACACTGCCTCTCTCTGAACATGACTTTGTCCCGAGAAAGGGATTATGGCTAATGTCCCCGACAACTCAGTCCTGTGTATACCGACGCGTCAGAAGTCCTTTCTCAGAGCGAACCCTAAATCTGCTTTATGCTTTATGTGTATCTGGGAAAGGAGGGGTGGGAGACGGGGGTTTTGGGGGGGGTGCTGAAGGATAGTGAGACATGACCGTAGTGTCCCTGGGGTTTATAATAGTTTCCAGTCCACTCAGCAGGCTAGTGGGCGTGAAAAAACTTGGGTCACCGAAAAACCAAGCAAGGCTACTGTTTCATGAAAAAACACTTTTTTTAATATTTATTTTTTGAGAGAGAGAGAGAGAGAGAGACAGAAACAGAGAGCATGAGAAGGGGAGGGGCAGAGAGAGAGGGAGGCACAGAATCCGAAGCAGGCTCCAGGCTCTGAGCTGTCAGCACAGAGCCCGACAGGGGGCTCGAACTGTAAGATCAGGACTTGAGCTGAAGTTGGACGCTTAACTGACTGAGCCACCCAGGTGCCCCCTCATTTCTTTATTCCACCTAATAATGGCAGGGTTTCGTGCCTCAGCAGGGAGAGGGCTGGGCTGCCTGGCCTCCGGGGCTTCCTCCCTGCAGTTTGGAGCCTCGGTGAAGCCAAGGGTCCCAGGTTACTGGCCCAGGGATGGAACCTTTGGTGGGCTGTCCTTTGGGGCAAGGCATGGGGAGAGGCAGGTCTTGTCCTGCAGCCATGGGGGGAGTTGGAGGGGGCGGTGCATGGGAGCCTCGGAGGGCACTGCGGCCATGGAGTGGGGTGCTCTCTGCACTGCAGGACTCCTTCCCAGCCCGGTTCAAAGCCGTCCACTTCATCCACCAGCCGTGGTACTTCACCACGACCTACAACATGGTCAAGCCCTTCTTGAAGAGCAAGCTGCTGCAGAGGGTGAGGGCACGGGGCACTCGCGGGGGCGCTCAGTGCTTATCTGGTGAGCGAGTGAGTGGTGGCGCTGGCGGTGGTAGCAGGAAGGAGTGCGAGGGACAAGGGGGAAGAGGGTGGGAGGAGGGGACCCCCCCCAGCCCTCCGCAGCATGTGTGTCATGGTCCTGAGCCGAGTGACAACGTGGAGGAGGACGCCTCCTCCAGGCATGCTGTGCCTTTCTCCTCCTGTCCCTGTCCTTCCCTCCATCCCTCAGCCCTGGGGCACCCCCGCCCCCCACTCAGCTCTCTCTCCCCCCCCTCCCTGCAGGTCTTTGTCCATGGAGATGACCTCTCTGGCTTCTTCCAGGAGATCGATGAGGACATCCTGCCCGCCGACTTTGGGGGCACACTGCCCAAGTATGACGGCAAGGCTCTCGCTGAGCAGCTCTTTGGCCCCCGGGCCCCAGCGGAGAACACAGCCTTCTGAGGACTTCCGTCTCAGGCTGTCCAGCTGTAGTTAGCGTCCCTGGGCTCTCCTCCGCCGTTCCGGACCCAGGAGGTTGGGAGAAGGTCTGCCCGAGGTGGTTCCCCTGAGCCTCTCTGTGTTGGATGAGTTCAGCTGTCACCCTCCTCCCAAGTTGGGGGGTGATAAAGCAGGGGGGATTCCCTTGAACAAGAAGAATTGGGGGCACTTACATTCCCATCGCCTCGGAAGCTTAGGACAGTGACTTGCACGGGGTCGAGTTTCAAAGACTCTCTAATTAAGCTTCTCTGTGATTTCCTTTCTAGCAGTTTTGCCTCTTGGGGTCTGTGAAAACAGGCAAAGAGGCTGATTTATAGGTCTCCCCCCTGCCTAAATAAATAAATAAATAAAAGGATAAAAGAGTGGGGGATATAAAATGATGTGGCAAACATAGCAATTTTGGCGGCCGGTAGGCAGGTGAGGGGTTTTCCATATGAAATTCTGGGGGGGACGTAGCTTTGAAGTGGCCTCATTTTGTGGTAGCCTGGTCCCCTCAGTCGGGCAGTATGGCGTGTGCGGTGATGGTGCAGAGCTTGGACTCCCTTCCAAGGTGACGGTCGTGTCCCCATCTGCCTGGGATCTCCACCAAAAGCTCTCTCCTCTAGACTCCTTGCCTGGACTGGTAGTTTTTTGTTTTTTTAATTTTAAAAAAACGTTTATCTACTTTTGAGAGAGAGAGAGAAACCTAAGCAGGCTCTGCACTGTCAGCACAGAGCCCAAGGCGGGGCTCGAACTCACGAACGGTGAGATGGTGACCTGAGCTGAAATCAGATGCTTAACCGACTGAGCCACCCAGGCACCCCAAGCGTGTTCACTTCTGCCGGTGACACTCCCCACTTGGAGGCCCCTGTTTGCTGATCGCGTCCCTCCCTCTTGGAGAAGGGCTGGCTGCTGGGCGCAGGCTGCAGGCCTCGATATTCTCCCAAGATCCTCCAGTGACTTTCCTTGTTCCTATAGTCAGATGCTTGTTCCCATAGTCTAGTTGGGGTGGTGGGGGAGGGTTGGCTGGCCCGGCTGCCCCCTTTTGAGTGACCCCAGTTATCATCTCAGGGCATTTCCACTCTTGCTCCTCTTTGTGGGCACGAAGCGCCCTTGGTATTGCACCCATTTTTTTGGGGAAGGACCTTCAGCTATTTACTGGGCTTCAGGTTCAATACAACACCCTCTCCTTTCACTCCAGAAAAAAAATTTTTTTCTTTTTATTTTTTATTTTGTTTAAACTTTTTAAAAAAATATTTTGAGAGAGAGCCTGAGAGTGAGCGGAGGAGGAGCAGAGAAGGAGGGAGACACAGAACCTGAAGCAGGCTCCAGGCTCTGAGCTGTCAGCACAGAGCCCAATGTGGGGCTCGAACCCACGAACCGTGAGATCATGACCTGAGCTGAAGTCGGACGCTTAACTGACTGAGCCGCCCAGGCTTCCCACTCCAGGAATTTTCTGGTCCACGGAGCGTCCTTGTTCTTGTTTTCCAGGGTGGGCATGTATATACATGTACGTGTATATGTGAACGTACATATATATGCATTTATTTCTTATATCCCTTCTTTCATTTCTAGAGTTTGCAATGTATGCTCATCACCCGAGCAACTTCCTTCTTTATAATGTTCCCAGTTAACAATCCCATGGTCATAAATGATATTTACCTAGGACTTCCGAGCTGGGGGGAGGAATCATAGCAAATTATCGTGGGTGGAGGGGTGCGAGGCTTGACCAGTGAGGATTTTCCCCAAACCCTTTTTTGCAAACTCTTCCAAAACCCTTTAAAAGGTGAGGGTCCCCTTTTCCAAATCAAATCTTACCCGTAACTCTTGTGTTTAAGCCGGAAAGAGTGGAGCTGCTCTGATTGTACCCTAATGGATCTCCTAGGACATCTAGAGGTGCAAAGGTATTTCCAGAATGAGGGCATGAACCACTGTGCATTGGGGCTGAGGGGTCAAGTAAGAAGAGAATGGAGACTTGCATTCGCGGGGATGGGGGGCATTGGTGACCCCTCGGTAGAGGTGTTGGTAGAGCGGGGGAGGGGATGAGGCTGAGTTAAAGACATTATTTATTCATTATTTTTTAATATGTTTATTTATTTTTTGAGAGGGAGCGAGACAGAGAGCATGAGTGGGGGAAGGGCAGAGAGAGAGGGAGACACAGAATCCGAAGCAGGCTCCAGGCTCTGAGCTGTCAGCATAGACCCCGACGCGGGGCCCAAACCCACCAACCGCGAGATCATGACCTGAGCCGGAGTTGGACGCTTAACCGACTGAGCCGCCCAGGCGCCCCTAAAGATTACATTTTTTAAACATTCAAGATATACTTCGAATTCTTTCGTAAAAGAGTTGTATCCCAAATCTGAGGGAAACAAAGGCTGATCCCTCTTGGATGACTCCTGTCTTTCCCTTGGGCCCCCAGTTGCTAGAAGCCCTTGTAAATGCAGCCCAGGCCCACCCTCTAATTTACAAACGAGATCAGGACTGGGAGAAAACCTGCAGGCAGATGCTGGCCAGGAGGCTCTTGGGGCGGCCTCGCTCTAAGATCCGAATGGATCGCTGGGGGTCAGCAGGACTAGCGCCTGCACTCCGGGCCCGGGCTGGGGTCTGACAAGGAGCGCTGTGTGGTTGGGACCCAGGGGGTAGCTCCGACTGCGGGCTGGTAGCGCCCCCTGCTGGTCGTGCCCTGGCACTGCCCCTCCAGGCACCGAGACGAGCCCCGTAGACCTTGTCCAGGAAGGTGGGGTCTCTTTTGGGAGAACGTGTCTGAAGACCATAAAGGTTAATGTTAGAATCAGCCGGGCTCAGCCTCGCAAAACCGCAGCTGCCTACACGCTGGTTTCCTATGTGTGCCCACCAGCGCCACAGCTACGAGAGGGGCAGAGAGACAAACAATACTCTTTTGAAAACCAAGTATGGAATGGGGGGCGATGAAACCTGAATTTTATGATAGCCCTTTGCTGCCCTCAACAGCCTTCCTTCTGGAGACATCTGGGATGAGGCAGGGATTGTGCCAGCTAGAAGTAATTTGGACAAAGTGAGGGTTTGCGAAGTCCTGACGAAGCATTTCTGTCATCCTCATGTGGGCCTTTGGGGAATATCGTCAGCAGATGGGGGCAATTTGTTCGGGTGTGGGTGGAGGCCTCGGTAGGGAGATGGGCCACCAGCTGCAGAGAGCCTTGAACGAGCCTGGCCACAATGCTCAGACTCCGGTTTACCTAGGGGGGTGCTGGGTGGTCTGCAAAGCTTCCGGGAAGAGGGATGCCCGGGTCTGAAGCCAGCCAGGAAAAGGGCTGAAGAGTCACCTGAGGGGTGACTTGGACCATCTTTCGTCCCACTTCCTGTGGTGGGTGTGGCTCTGGTGTTGAGGGGCCTCTGGGTCTGGAAACTCCCAGGATCTTAGAATCCCGTGCAGAATCTTAGGCCTCCCTCACCTCAGATCTGCTAAATTAGAATCTTTGTTGTTAAAAAAAATTTTAAAACATTTATTTATTTTTGAGAGAGAGAGAGACAGAGTGTGAGGGGGGGAGGTGCAGAGAGAGCAGGAGACACAGAATCCAAAGCAGGCTCCAGGCTCTGAGCTGTCAGCACAGAGCCCGATGCGGGCCTCGAACCCACAAACTGCGAGATCATGACCTGAGCTGAAGTCGGCCACTTAACCAACCGAGCCACCCAGGTGCCCCTAGCATCTTCGTTTTAACGAGATCCCTGCAGGCTGGAGTTCCCTGGGGAGCTTTAAAATGTGGGAGGCCAGGGCCCCATCCCCAGAGACTCTGATGCTCTTGGTCTGGGGTGTGGCCTGGGCATGAAGGTCGCTCAAGCTTCCCAGGTGCCTCAGATGCACACTGCTCCAAGGCTTGTGTGTTGACATATGGAGAAAGTGAGGATAGGGAGGACCTCGCTTGGGCAAGTTTTAATATTTAAGGATTTATACGCACACTTTGCACTTGGCTCTTTTTTCCTGCCCGGAGAGGACAGAGAAGCAGGGCTGGGGAAAGCCCCTGTGGGAAGGCAGCAGCTGATGCGGGCCATCTGTCCCAGAATCGGAGCAATTTCCTCCCTTGGGGCTGTGCCCAGGGGCTGCCCTGCTTTCGGGCAGGAAGTGGGGAGGGGGTCCCCTTGATTTCTGAAGGTGACCGTCCTAAGGAAGGAACAGATGCGGCTCAGGGTTTGATGACGCATGCGTGTGGCGGTCAGCACCGCCGAGCCCAGGAATGTTTGTAGAAACCATTTCCAGGCCCAGCTCAGCCTTCCCAGTGGGTCGGGCGTTCAGACATCCCAGTGGGAGCCGTACATTCTTTTCTTCTAGTTTCTACATTGTCCCAGGAGGTGACTTCATGGTGAGAACCAAGGAGACAAAGCCAAACCACTTCCCCAAAATAACACTAGCACTTTGCAATATCCAACTGATCTTCTCAGTATCCAGAGATCGGCATTCTTCTTATAAGCATCTTACAGGCAAAGCGCCCCACCCATCACCCCCCAAAGAAACCTGAGGTTAAATCTTGTTCGGGATCAGAGCCGGGAAGTGGCTAGGATGGGACCTTAACCAGCAACTCTGGCTCCGAATCCATTTGGCCCCATCACTGCTCATGCTTTGCATCAGATGTTTTATTTCTGGGGATAGGGGAGGTGTGGGCAGGAAGGGGAATAGGAACAATGAAATTACAACTTCATTCATCCCAGGTCAGTTTCACCATCATCATAGGTAACCTTAGGAGGAAACCAAACCGTCTTCAGTAGAGATACTGGGTATTTATAAAAACTTTTTTAATGTTTATTTTTGAGAGAGATAGGGACGGAATGCAAGCTAGGGGAGGGTCAGAGAGAGAAGGAGACACAGAATCTGAAGTAGGCGCCTGATGCTGGGCTCGAACTCAAACTGTGAGATCATGACCTGAGGCAAAGTTGGACGCTTAACCCACTGAGCCACCCAGGCACCCCTCTGGGAATTTCTAAATGTGGTAGAGAGCATGAATCAAAAGGAAGTTCTGGGCGCAGCGAGCCACAAGGTGAGGGGGATCTAACTTACTCCCTCTGGGGAGAGATTCATCAGTTCAAGGCCAAACTGCCTGTAATGGCTTCCCAACCATGCAGATACAGATAACCTCTAAGGGGGATAGCCAAGAGAGAAATGAGGAGGAAGGCTGGCATACGTACGGAGAACCACCCAGTTGGGTGTTTGGTCCTTGCCATGGGAAAGTACTCCCTAACGGGGCTAGAGCAGGAACCTGTTCATGAAAAGTATAATAAAACACAGCACCACTGGGATGGCGAGTGTTGTCGATGAGCGTCCCTGAGCACAGATCCACAGAGAGGGTTGCTTCAGGAGAGGCCCAGCCAGGTGCCGACCACGCTGGGAAGCTCCTTGAACCAACCAGCCTGACACCCTGGGCCGGAAATCTCTTCCACATGGTGCTTTTCTTAGGTCGTATTCTTTGCGAGGTGGTTTTCTTGGATCACAATGATCTGGCTATTTTGTGGGGGGAAGGAAGTGGAGGAAGCTTGCTTACTGGGGAGGGATGCACTCCGAAATCTGGTATTGGGCATTCTCAGGTCATGTTAACGCACATCCTCCAAAACCGACACTCCCTACCCCACCTAGTGTGTCAAAGGTTTTGCATGGTCACAGAGGGAGGAAAACTGGGAGAGCGTGGACTAGCACAGCTCCCCTGGCAGGGCCAGTCCGTGACCCTGGAAGACCCTGTCTGGATTCAGACAGATAGGAAGGAGAAGAAACCACCACCACCAATCAACTCACCCAGTATCGTCTTAATTTAGGTGATGTGTATGCATGCAATCTTGTCTTTTTCTTCCTTCCTTCCTTCCTTTCGTTCTTTCTTTTCTTTCTTTATTTCTTTCTTTTCTTTCTTTCTTTCTCTTTCCTTTCTCTCTCTCCCTCCCTCCCTTCCTTCCATAGTTTACTTGGCGGAGGGGGGGGGGGGACGAGCAGAGAGAGAGGGAGACAGAGTCCCAAGCAGGCTCCACACTGTCAGCGCAGAGCCCGATGCAGGGCTCAGTCTCATGACCATGAAATCATGACCTGAGCCACCCAGAGTCAGACGCTTAACCGACTGAGCCACCTCACCCAGTGCCCCTCACTCAGTCTTTTGAAAGAACTCTCTTATAAGAGAAAAGCATACAAATCATGCGTGGCAACCACCATTTACATCCCCCCCTTACCTTGTGTCTATAAGCATCACTCTAGAGAGCAAGTGATTACAGTGTTGGTATCTCGTGCCTACGTCTTCTTCCCCGGAAAGGCTGGGGTTGGTCATTTCTTTGGTGTTTGTTTGCAGGGCTGGGTGAAAAGCACTTGTGGTGAGAACTTGGGTTTTGCCCATTTCCTTCAAGCTCACATTTGATGAAGACACTGGAAAAATCCATTCATTCATTCATTCATTCATTCATTTGAAATGTATTTACTTATTCTGAGAGAGAAAGAGAGAATGCATGGCCGTGCATGTGCATAAGCAGGGGAGGAGCAGAGAGAGGGAGAGAGAGGATCCCAAGCAGGCTCCATGTTGTCAGGGCAGAGCCTGACTCGGGGCTCGATTCCACGAACCATGAGATCATGACCTGAGCCCAAATCAAGAGTTGGACGCTTAACCGATGGAGCCACCCAGGCGCCCCAGGAAGAATCCTTTTAGACAGAAACTCCTACTGTACAAAGGACACATAGCCGTGCTACATTTTTAGCCTTTTATTTTTTTAAGTAAAGAAATTCCATTGAATGAAAGATAACAAAATTACAGTTTTTGTTTGTAATGATCTTCGTTTACCACCACACAGAATCAAAATAGAGCCCAAAGGAATATGAGAACATAAAATGATCAAGGACACCATTGTTTAGTATAATTTCTTAATAAAGGTAAATATCCTCATATTTAGAAAAAATTGCATTGCTAGTTGCAAATCTTAAACACCTCTGTGCTGGAAGATCCTGTATTTCCCCCCCAAAATCCAGCAGCACAGAGGTGGTCAGAACACAAACTCAAAAACACATGATTTTCAGGGCAGCATTTTATGTTTCAGAAAATCAAACGAAACAAAAACAAAACAGACACAAATCAGGAATGTGAAAGTGATGGTTCTCAAAAATCAATCTGGAAGCAGATCTGCCAACAGAAGAAGGTGGTTGACCGAGTCCAACCAGAAAAAGGAGAGATGGCCCCCGGGTCCCCATTCCCATTCCCCCCCCCCCCCCGCCCGCCCCTGGTGTTGCTAAGGCAGCTGCATTGGCAGAAGTCAAAAGCTCAGGTACAGTGGAGGTCTTCCTGAGGCAGTGGGGAGAGACCCAGATCGTCTGGAACTGGTGTGGCAAGGTGACAGGATTCTACATGGACTTGTGCTTTAGGAAAACTGAAGAGGCCAAAACAAAAGCCAGACAAAACCAAAGTCCTACGCCCAGGAGGGACCAAGTCCCTGGGAACAGTCTGGGAGAGAAGAGGCTGGCGCGGGGACCGAAGTGGGGTGGGTGGCAGCAAGTACTCCCCTCAATGACTGGGCTCCTCAGTGTGGGTGGTCTAGAAGGAGGATGCCCATTGAGATGAAGGGTATTTCTGCTATATGTGGACAGTCCCCAACTTATGGCAATAGTAGATTTCTTGGCTAATGGGGACCGGAAGGGGGAGAAAGTAGGTTATAGCTTTCATTACTAATTGATGGAGTCAAGGTAAAAGACAACCCACGGGTTAGAAATGGACTCCAGAGAGTTCCTAGAGACACCGACCACTTTCCCCACATACGTGCCAGGAAACACCATTCGGCGTGGGTTGGAGGGGCCGACTCTCCCAGAAGGGGCAGCGGTCTACTGTCCGGGTGCTGGGAATGGCAGGCGAGCTGGGATCTGCAACCTGCTTCGAAGGGCCACTGAGGGAGGACACCCGGGCCGCGGCATCCGGGGGTGGCAGGCCCGAGGAAGCAGCTTTAGTTTCGGAGAGCGGTCCAGCTCCCACTGCCAGCAGGAGCCGGTGCCCCTCCCTTCAGCCTCGAATGCAATTTGGCAAAAGCAATCCTAGTTTATGAGGAAGGGGCTCCTTCCTTCTGCTTAGATAACGGAGGGAGAAAAAACCCTTTCCCTCAACGGCGTGGCCTCTAAACGCCACAGACAGGCCACTTTTCATGGCTTTGCGAAGCATCCAAGTAGTCCCAAGTGGGTCTGAATGACAGAGCGAGGCCGGGAAGGAAGAGAGGCATCAGAGGACGAGACTTTTGGCCCGTTGTGAACCACGCGTGCTGTCGAGGGGTGCGGGTCGGGGGGCTAACGTAACAAGGAGCGCACGGGCCATGTGAAGGGATTCTCCGGTTTTGCCGTGGCTTCACTTCAAATGTCCATGGCAGGAGATTTTAAATCCCAGTGCTGCCCTGTTGTTGGACTGGCAGGGGATACTCGAACAGGCAAAGTAAGGCCTTCTGGGCATAGAGAGCAATCCCGGGCGATGGTGTGAGCGGGGCTGTGATGAAATACTTTTTATTAACTGTCCGGTCCTGCCTGGGAGACAGAGCCCCAAGTTCTCTGGACTCCACGTGACGTTTTGGGGGGTCTTGGGCGCTACGAATCGATGCCAGAGGGAAAGAAAAGCCTCTCACATCTCAGACAGCTGCTTGCCTGGCAAACAGCAACAAGAACACACGCATTGTTCGCCCGGAGCTGGCGAAAGGGACCTCAAAGCAGACAGTTACAAAGAGAGCTCTCATTCGGATGCCAGGCATATAGGCCCAGCTACCCAGAAGGCGCAGCTTTAAGGAAGCCTGCAGCTTCAGAATGCAAGCCTGAGCGGGAAGGGTTTCTGCCCCGGGAAACAGGACTATGAATCTCAATGCTCTGCCTGGATCACACAGAGGGTTGGGGACATGCGCCTCGTTCCGATGGTCAGCACCTGTCCTGGTCACAAGACCACCCTCGGGACAGCAGGGATATTGACATGTCAGTGGGGAGTCTAAAGCGAAGCCAGTCTGAGACACAGGGCTTTGGGCAACATCAAGGTTCTTCAGCAGCAAAGGCTTACTGCAGAAGGCCCCCCTGTGTCCGAGTCCCCCCACGATGAGCCTGGACGCAGCCACTGCAAGGGTGGGTCCTCAGGCTGATGGCGTGTACGCAGGTGAACAGTCCTAGAGATGGTCTAAGGTGAGGGACCTGGGGCTCAGAGAGGCGAAGTGGCTGCCCACAACCTAGCGTGAATTAGAGACCATCGGGACAAGACGCTGGGTCTCTTGGGCCCTGGTCCCCTACCACCAGGTCAAGAAAGGGAATGCTCCTCTTTCCGGCCTATTTCACCTGTTACGGTATGTCACAGGGTCCCCCGCAAGCGTAAGGTGCTAAAGAGAGGTGAAGATATGATGACAATGAAACACTTCCTGCTTCCTTTCCGCTCTGGGATCACTGGTGCAAACCCACGGCAGGGCAGAGAAGAGCTTTCCCTGAAGTCTGTTCAACCCCCTTGTTACACAGCGTGTCAAGGAGACATGACACCATTTTCCAGATGATCTTCATTTGCCCGGGATCAGTTGCTCCCAAGTTGTCCCCTAACCCTTTAAGAGGCCGAGAGTACAGCAGAAATGTGGGTGCTTCTCCGTGGTGTTTCACGTGTCATCCCTGCAATGGGACTGCCTGGGTGTATGCTTATTTCTTTATTCTGATTTTCAGATATAGTATTCAAATGCTATTTGAACATTCAGCCTTGTTTGAAGCCACACGGGACCCCCCACAGCCAGGAGAGCACCCTCATTATCATCAGCAATGAATGACTTCAGGAAGACAAGCAAAAAGAAAGCTGGAGGAAGGAAAAAGCTGACCTACATATAAAATGCTGGTCCCTTGTCTATTAGGCAGGTTTGCATCTCTGTAAATTCAATGCCTCTGTGCTCTCATTCAGGGACAAACAAGAATTTTCCTGTAAGACTGCCACGGTCACATTCTCCATTCCAGGCCCGAGAGCCTGAAGCCGGAACAAAGGGCTTCAGTTGATCTCATGTGAGCCAAAATGGAATGTGAGTGCCATTCAGAGTCACACACATAGAGAGATTTCAGCTAGGGCACGGCCCCCACGGTCCTCTGGGGTAAATTCCGGCCGTGTGGCGACAGAGGCCGGGGCCCAACCCCTGCCTCGACTCCATGGGGCCCCAGGGGCTTCTGGGCCACCTCCCGGACTGGTGTCTTTTCTCTTCCTGAATGGAGCTGGCACCTGGCCACTGCTTTGTCAGGACAGGTCAAAAGATGTGACCTAAGGCAAAGGTACGTCTTGCTTCCTGGGATGTTGATTCAGCCCCACTTAGTAATTGCTTCGTTTACCTAATTTCACAAAAGGTCTTGCTTGAGAAACGAAGGAAGTAGTGGGAAACAGGACCGTGAATCTTCTAGGTTACAGCTGTGTTATGGGGTGGTGGGGGGGGGGAGCGACAGAGGGAAGGGGCCAGCTTCCAAATTGAGGGGGTAGACGATAAAGTGCCAATCTGTGCTAAAAGAACATGAACAGGAAACGCACTAGAAAAATAACAGTTGGGGGGAAAAAGTCGCAATGATGAATCTGGTGTGTGTGAGAAATCACAACAACACAACGTGGGGACCACAGAAATCTCCATCTTTTCAGACAGTGCTTTTGATGTTATTAGGATGTTCTGGTGATTGTCAGAAAACAACTTCAGGTTACGGACGTGACTGTCACAGCCCCTTGGACCGATGCCCAGAAGACATCCACCTGCGACCCTGAGGGGTGTATCTAGGCCCTCAGGTGGCCCCCTTTATCCTGAAACATTCACACTGACCCACTATTTATAATCCTCTCTCTCCTGGAGCAAAGGAGATGAAGCAGGGACATTAAAAACAAAACAAAACAAAACAAAACAAAACAGCATCCAGACAATTTCACTCTCAGTTCCATTTAGTTCCAGATAGCAACTGCCGATTTTTCAAAGTGCAGGGTTTTTAGATATTCAAGTACCACAGGACTAGAGGAAAGGAGTACTTGAAACCTCGAATAACATTTTCATTTGAAAAGACACACTTTGGAAAGATCTATCCAACAGACTATAAATACAGGCTATTAAATTAAAAATCTGCTTTCAAAACAACACCCCTTGTGGTTGGAAAGATCTTTCTCCAAACTCAGATCCAGCTTTTGAATTGTTTGGTATCAAAAGCCAGGACTAGAAAGACTTGGGTTAAAAAAGTAAAATTATAATAGAATGCTTAAAAAAACCCCAAACACCTCTTCATATGAAAACGAGGGACAGAAAAAAAAAAAAGGCGAATGGCGACATCTTCGGGAGACCTCCCTGGAGGGATGCTCTCTCAGACCTCAGTGAGCTGAGTTTGTCATGCATCTTTAGAACTGGCAATGACCTCGGCAATCCACCTGGTCCAAGTCCCCTGTTTTACAAGTGAAGAAACTCAAGTTCAAGGGACTTTCCCAGGGTCATATAGCCAGTAAAAAGCAGAGTCCGCTGTAGCCTGAACTTTACTCCCGGCCAGGCCCCCTTCTGAGACATCACACTGTGATTACACAAGGCAGCTGCACGTGACAGGCCTTGACTGATGCTTTGGAGGCCCCTGGGAGCTAAGAGACACGTGTACCTATACACTTCCGTAAAATGAGCTACTGAGATGTTTCTGATTTAAAGGCCCTGCAGAACAGTGTTTCCCAAATTTGTCTGGTAGTGAGGATCACCGGGGGCACTTGTCAAAAATTAAAATCTCCAGACCCCTTCCCAGACCCACCGGAGCAGCCTCTCCCAGGGGAGGGACCTGGGAGGCTGAATTTTTAACAAGTGCCCCAGGTAACGCTCATCGTCGGCAAAAGTGTGGGGAAACCGTCCTAGAAGATTATAAAAGAGACTCACGGGAACTTTCTGGGCCACGTGGGAGGCCAGACTGCAGTGCGGGAGGCCCGGGGCGCTTGGGCTCCCACGCCGACCTGCATGGTCAGCATTGGCTTAGGTCGGCGAGCGCTTTTCAGGGGCTACGTAAGGACACATAGGACCACCGCAGAATAGCAGACACCCTTCACTGCTCTCGGGGACAAGCCTTTTGATTGGCAACGCAAAACCGTTCTTCAGACACATTTTTAATAGGGAAACTAGATGGAATTGGCTTAAAAGCAATCCAATGCCGAGACCGGACAGGAGGGTGAGAATCCTGCCACCAGTCGCCGAGGAGAACGGTGCGGTGGAGAAAACCAGTAACTAAGCACAAAAATAGCCTGGCGCCCCTAGGGACTGGCCGCCTGCTCCAGCGCGGGTGCGCCTGGTGGGTGGTCCCCACCGATGGTGTGAGGTCAGATCCAGGTCACCGAGGGAGACGGGGGGGACCTGGCACAGCCGGTGACGGACTCGGGTGCCAGGAGCGCGCCGGAGTCTGGGAGGTCGCGCTCCAGGTCGGCCTCCACCTGCTCCGTGTCAGAGCACTGTGACTTGTTCCGCTCCCACTGGCAGATGGCGTTGGCGTACTCCACCACCAGCTTATCCATCCACGTCAGGGGCTCGGGGAACAGCACGGAACCCTCAAAGAAGCCCAGGTGGCCCCCGTGCAGAGGCAGCACAAACATGACGTTCTCCCGTTTCTCTGCGGGGGGGGGGGGGGGGAGGAGGCAGCTGAGTGAGTCACCGTCTGGGGAGCTCCGGGGCAGGACGCGCCAAAGGGAGCTGGCCAGGGTGGGCCCGGGCTTTCCCCACAGGGGAAGGTCACCAAGAGGAAATACTTGTCCTCACTCTGCCTCGTGCACCGGAGTGGAAGGGGGATGAGGAGGGTGGCCAAGGCCGTGGGGTCTAGCAGGTACTGGAACAGCTTGGCTTTGGGGCGGAATGGGCAGCAGCTCAAGAAACACTTTGAAATCTAAAGGGTTCTCAAACTCGGGTGTATGTTAGAATCACCTGGGGTGAGAGAGAGGGAGAAAGCGAGCGGGCGAGGGCACTGGTATCATTAGAGCTTCCCAGGTGACTCGATTATATGGCCAGATGCTTCCCAGGTGCCTCCAAGTCACTGGGACGTCACCTTACAATGCACCCTAACACGCCGGGTGGAAAAGCGGACATTCTGCATTTCTAACCAGCTCCCGGGTGATGCCGAAGCTACTGGTGGGGGCCAGGCTTTGAGGGGGTTCACGGCATTTATATTGTTATTTACTTGAGTGGAGTCAATGTGCTTTCATTACAGACACTTCTCGTTTAAGACTAAAACAACTGGGGCACCTGGGTGGCTCAGTCGGTTGAGCATCCGACTTCGGCTCAGGTCATGTGGGTTCGAGCCCCGTGTCGGGCTCTGTGCTGACAGCTCAGAGCCTAGAGCCTGCTTCGGATTCTGTGTCTCCCTTTCTCTCTGCCCCTCCCTTGCTCGCACTCTGTCTCTGTCACTCAACAATAAATAAACGTTAAAAAAAAAAATTTAAGACTAAAACTGAACTTAAAGCTGCGGGTTGTGGTAAAGACGCTAAGTGGCCACGCCGAGCGCTGCCAGCCTGGAGCCTGACTTCAGGAGTCCCCGTGGGGGCTGGTCCCGCGTGGGCTTGGAAAGGCCATTACTGAAGATGGGGCAAAACGGGCAGCCACGTGTGGCCAGGGACCACAGAAAAACGTCTGTCTTCCCAGGGGACAGACTGACAGGGCCCGGCTGCTCCCGGCCTCTGAGGCGCCTCCTGGGGCGCACAGCTCTGGCTCTGTGGGCTTTTTTCCCGGGTGACCCCTCTCCTTTTTCCTTCTCAGTTGCCTTTCATAGATTCTGCGCGGCAGCCTTGGGGCTACGGGTGTTACCCTGAAATCAGAAGGGCACAGCAGGGCCACTTTCTCTGCTGCGTGCCGCTGAGCGGGTTGCTTTTGCGCCCGGAGCCCACGGTGTGATGGCAGCTTGAGGACAGGCGGCTTGGTCACCTCACACACCTGCATCGCACCCACCAGCCACTGCGAGCAGGGCCCTGAGGCCCGGCTGGGCATGGGGCTCCATCGCTGTGCTATTTCCTCCTCTAGCCTGGGGTTAGAGAGAGCCAGGCGTGCCCCTGCCCTGCTTAAATAGGATACTTAGAAGAGAAACGTGACCACAGAGGGCTACGCAGGGCGGGAGAATGCATTCCAGGGAGCGGAACTGCAGTGCAAGGCGGCCGTGGGATTCCCAAGTGTTGCCTTCTGCTGCTGCATTCCCTCGCTCTGTCTCTCTCTCTGTGTCTCTCTCTTGTTTCTCCCTCAGCCCCTCTCTGGCGTGGGGTGAGACCTGGCTGGCCTGAAACACAGCGACATTCCCGTGAGCGATGTTCTTTGCTTTCTCAGTTGCTTATATTTTTATCCTCAAAGCAGATGGAGAGACTGTCAGAAGAGGTGGCACAACTGGCTTTTTTGTTCTGCTTTTCATGTCAGGTTTTTAAAAAAATTTTTTTTAATTGTTTATTTATTTTTGAGAGAGACAGAGCACGAGCAGGGGAGGGGCAGAGAGAGAGAAAGAGAGAGAGAGAGAGAGAGAGAGAGAAAGAGAATCTGAAGCAGGCTCCAGGCTCTGAGCTGTCAGCACAGAGTCGGATGTGGGGGGTTGAACCCATGAACCGAGAGATCTTGACCTGAGTCGAAGCCGGATGTTTCACCGACTGAGCCACCCAGGTGCCCCTCATGTCATGTTTTAAGTCGAAATACTTCTTTAAATCAAACTCTCCGACTGAACGGAACCAGTCTCTGGCACGAGAGCAGAACACGAGAAGACTCTGCCCGGGGCCCATCACAGCCCCAGCACAATCGAGGCAGGCTGAATGAGAACCCTGCCACGGGATGTCCTTGCCCACAGAAGCTGACCTTTAAGAGGTGACAGCAGGGTGAAGGTGATAGAGTTTACCATGGCAACGTGCTGAATGGCCGAGGGAGCAGCAGGAAGGGACACTTACCTGAGAGAGACTTTGGAATGGTCAGGAGGCTTTCGTGCACCAAGGGGTCGTCAGCTGCGTTAACCAGCATGAGAGGCACATAAATCTGCAACAGGAAAATACGGCAGAAATAAATGACCAATTCCCTTGTTTAGACCCCCCCAGAGTCAAGGCTCAAATTCAACCACCGGACATGCCTTTGAAGCAAAGGGCAGAGGGTCACTGCTCAGTCTGCGCACGAGTGGATTAAGGCTGCCTGTGTTCCCTGGTGGGAACGGTCCCGGCGATGGGATGGTGCCCTGGCACACGTGCGCGGAAGCCAAGCTCCTGGTGTCCTGGGGCCCCACGGGCTCTGACTGAGCGAGCGTAGGCGCTCAATGGGGCCCACTGGCAAAATCTTTCGGATGAGCCTCACAGCATTTCTGGTTAGCCCACCTTTTGGACAAGGGACCTTACAGAGGGTTACGTACATATGCATTCTGTTTATACTGTGGGGGGAACAAATGGAGCGTGCTCCCCTCCAGACAAGGGACGTTTTTTAGAGGAAGCTGAAGGTGAAAAACGAGAGTAGGCTGGTGGATGCTGGGAAGCTCTTAGCGGGCTTGCCTTCAACATCCATTTTAGTAAAACAGCCGTTTTCGGTTTAGGGGAGATAGGCTAACGGGCGCACTCAGATGCCACCGGACAGCCGCGCCCAGGCAGCACAGGACTGGCCCTGCTAACCTGGAGGTCTCGGACCTCGGTCTAGACAGCTCAACGGTTCTGTGGTGGCATCAGTGAAGGCCCCCAAAGCCCGGGGGATGACGCTAAACCGGGAGGCCGATATGACAGACAACAGAACTGCAATTCACCATTACCTGCTTCAGCTGGGTGAGTGGTGGGCCAGACCACAAGGTGGGCCTTGACAGGGATCAATGGGAAGTCCTGTGTTTGAGTAAAAGGGGCAATTGCACAAAGAACGAGAAGAGACTGGTTTGGTGGTGGTGCAGGTGAAAGCATAGGGAGCTGATGATCGGCCACAAACTTACTTTAATCCGCACAAGTTTACGGCAGCTGCCAAAAACTGCATTCATAGAAACCAGTCTACCTTGCCAACAGACCTGTTCTTCATTGTTCTGATACGGAAATACATCTCTTTTCCTCTGGGCTCACCAGATTCATGGCAGCAACTGGGAAGTTAGTCCTAGCCACCACACTACCAAAATGCACAATGGCCAAAAAAAAAAAAAAAAAAAAAAAAAAGGGTCCAGAATTGTAAGAAATCTATGCAGATCTATGAGGGACCATGGTAGGAGTCAGGCAAGATTACACTGTCACAGGAAGACTAAGAAAAAAAAAATGGGTGTTGCAGTCATTTTAAAGGCTTTTACACGGACATGGGGGCAGACTGGTCCCACTCTGGACGTAGGCGGCAACGCTGGGATTAATTTATGGGGGCCACAGAGGGCCAGAGTGTGGTTCACACACAAAGCCCAAGTCAACAGCTACGGGGGTTCGAGCCCGAGGACGGTGGGAGCGTGCTCGTTGCCCGCGGTGTGAAGTGGGAGGAAAGGGACGCTGATTCTGAGATGCTGCTACCTGGGCCGGGGCTGCCACTCACCCTGTGCAGGTACCGCATGCAGCTCTCCTCCTCGTAATACTCCTTCAGAGAGTTGTAGCCATGGAACTTCCTGGGAAGGAGAGGACGAGGCAACACTTGTCACAGATCGGACGCAGAGTGGCTTTTATCACTGTTCCGGTGCCACGCTGACACGTCACATCAGTGGACGATACAGAGGCAACCAGCGTTAGGGGTTAGGAGCTCCGGCTTTGGCATCTGGGCTCACATCCTGACTCTGCCGCTTACGGGCTCTGTGACCTCAGGCAAACTCTTTAACCTCTCTGAGCTTCTCTGTAAAATGGAGCTAGAGACAGCACCTTCCTGAATGGCACTGAGATTCATGGCGTTAAATAAAGCGCATGCCAGCAGAGCCATTCGGTGTTATCTACAGTATTTATTAGCAGCTGTTACATCCTTTGAGTCAGTATAAAACCAGATGTCGCCACAGACGCTACGAAACTGACATTCAAAGGCATTTATGAGAACTTTTCTTTTCAACAAAATTCTTCCTGGACAAGTGACCCAGACCCTTGTGAATTGGAATGAAATATGTATCAGGTAATGGGCATGAGACAGAGACTGAGTTACCGATTCCGTCCACCCACAGGGCAGTACTCAGAAACTGACGTTTAACCACACCTTTGAAGTTCCGGCATGAAAGTCCTGTGGGTTTGCTGTGCCCTGTGCTCTGTTCATCCTGGGGCTCTGATACCAACAGGCCGAGTCACCCCCGGGGCCAGAGGATCTCTGGAAACCTCTTTCTGACGCACATTAGGGCTGCTGGTATCTGAACGGTGGTTTTGCTCTATTCTGACTGGTGTCTTTAAGTTACCATGCCTCCCCCAAGGCTGTGGCTCTCTCCTCCACTGCCAGGCCCCGAGGACATCTCTGCCTGGGAAGCCTCCAGCAAGTTCAGGCTGCATTGCCAGGCTCTACTCGACAGGGAGGGGCGGAATGCAGACATCACCTCTGGGACTCCCGTCTGCACGAAATCAGTCCCTCTTTGGTCCCAGCGGGCGGGGAAAGCACTCCAGGCCCTCCAGTACTACTGGTGATGAAAACTGCTACGATCCAACATCATTCAAAAGGAAGAGCTTTGGGGAGAGTCGAACACCATTCTCTCTGGGGCTTAAAAAAATTCAGACGGGGAGTGGGGGAATTGAAATGTTTGGATTCTTTCTCATTAGTACCACAATAAAGTCGCGTTTCCCATCTTAAGTGAGAGTGGGTAGGTAGAATCTATTCTCAACTTCTGAACATACCAGCGATTTTCTAGTTTCTATTTCCTTTGCGTAACCGTTAACAGACTTATTTCAAGGTTGCTTGGTGTAAGCGAGCTACTAAAATCCCGTAAGGAAGATAAGTCCCCTCAGGTCAATATCTGCCTGTCTACTAGATGAACACTAGCTTGCTTTCGGTCACGCATGAAGGTATCAAATAGTCACTAAATAAAAAGGATGCTGTTTTTAAAGAGAACGATGAGGTCAGAGATCAATGTTGCCTTTTCCAGTGAAGGCTAAGCTCAGTGGGAAACTATGGGTGCTAGGAAAAGAGAGGACGCTGTCAGGGTCTCAGCGGCAGGTGCCGAGGGGGGCGGGGCAGGGAAGGAAGTGGGCGGGGTTTGTGTATTACACTCAGGAGCCACTTCACTGCCCCACCGTTTTCTGTTGTCAAGCACAGCCCTCTTCATCTATTTCTTGTTTTTTACTTTTTGTAGAGATATAGTTAAGTACAAGAAATACTTCCTTCTCCTGCAAATGCAAATTATGTGGCCCCTGATCCCTGCCCCAGGGTCAGAGCACCGCAGGTGGGGTAAGGACTGTGGACAACTAGGGTGTGCACACCCCCCGCTCCCTAGTTTTCAAGCTCAGTTATGCCGCACAAGAATGCAGAATGAGAGGTGAGATCCTCTTCTTGTTTTCTAAGAACTACTAGAAATTTGGATTTTTCTGTGCAATCTTCACAAAGGGAAAAATAAGAAAAATCTTATTCAAAGTGGGGGAAAAAGTCCTTAATGCTGAAGTGGGCAGAGGAAAGCCCTGGAGCTGGGCAGTGCTGGCCTGCAGCACACCCCCCCTCCCTGCCCCCCCCCGGCGCCCTGCCCCCCCCACCCCCCCACCCCGGCGCATGGACACACCTCATCACGTTGTCATCGATCTGCATCAGGGACGTGGCTGTGTAGAGGCGGCTCAAGTCTGTGTCCTCCAGGCTCTGGGGTTTCTTAACGTGGTCTCCGAAAAGGGCTTGCCTAGAATGAGACACAACGGCAAACAGAACAAAAAGCAGACGATGAACCAAATCATTGTGTTGTACACTTGAAACACCTTACAATTTTATTTTTCAGCTCAATAAAGCTGAAAAAACATTTAAAGGGCAGATGACAACCGAGAACAGAGCCTGCTTTCTGGCCTGGTGGCGGGGGGCAAGCCAGGAGACAGTCTCTGACAAGGGATATGGGGCAAGTTAGAGAGAGACCGCTTCAGCCCTCAGAATGTCCCGGAGGATGAGCTCGCAATGTGGACTTTTGAATAACTGCAGGAAGATGATTGTCAAGGTCTTATTTTCTTTTTTAGGGGAAGCTAGACAAACTAAAGATGGGGTCTGAGCCTAGATGAGTACTGTCATCCTTGAACAATGTGGGGGTGGGGGTGCCGGCCTCCAGCGCAGTCAAAAATCCTCATAGAACTTCTGACTCCCTCGAAACTTAACTATTAATAGCTTACTGTTGACCGGACACCTTGTCGAGAACATAGACAAAAATAACACATATTTCGTATGTTACGTGTATTATATACTGTATTCCTACCATAACATAAGCTAGGGAAAAGAAAATGTTATAATGAAATCATAAGGAAGAGGAAATACATTTACAATACTGGACTATAAAAAATCCACGAGGGGCACCTGGGTGGCTCAGTCAATTGAGTGTCAGACTTCGTCTCAGGTCATGATCTCAAGGTTCATGAGTCCAAGCCCCACATGGGGCTTGCTGCTGTCAGCGCTTTGGATCCTCTGCCTCACCCCTCTCTCTGTCCCTCCCTTGTTTGCGCTCTCCCAAAAATAAATAAATGTTTTTAAAAAATAAATAAATAACCTACATATAGGAGGGCCTGTGCAAATAACACCCGAATTGTTCAAGGGTCAACTGTTATCACAAATCCTTCACCGCAGGGAGGGGTCCTTGGAAGGGCTCTGTGGTGAGTGTTGGGTGGTCAGCCAAACAGTGTGGCGGGGCGGGGGGCTTATCTTTACACTGGTGTTGACACCACCCCTTTCTCTTTAGGAGATGGTTCAGTCACTTAACAAGGAAGACACTGGTACGCCCATTAGCATTTAGCATTGGGACAAACCAACAGCTCTCCCCCGTGTCAGCTAAAAAGCTTACAGAAAAGCTTAGAATAATCATGTCTATTAAGAAGAAGATTCATCTTGAGAGGATGATGCACGGTCTCAGGCACACAGCGGAAGGAAGGCTGAGTCTGTGGTCTGGCCTCCAGTGAGGAAGGTCATAGTGGTTGTGGTGTCTACTCACTACCCCATTCAAAGAGAAACACATTGAACATTTTCCCCCCAAAAAGATTATGAGGAAGACTGTATACCTACAGTTTAGAATTCACAATTTATTTATTGTTATTATTATTATTTAACATTTATTTATTTTTTTTGAAAGACAGAGAGAGAAAGAGCATGAGTTGGGGAAAGATGGAGAGGGAGACACAGAGTTGAAAGCAGGCTCCAGGCTCTGAGCTGTCAGCACAGAGTCCGACGTGGGGCTTAAACCCACGGACCGTGAGATCATGACCTCAGCCGAAGTCGGACGCTTAACCAACTGAGCCACCCAGGCAACCCTAGAACTCACAATTTAAAGGGCCCCTAAAATTTCTAAATGTTTGGCTTTCTGTAGTAAATGAAAAAAATGTAAATACACCTAGAGCACAAAGGGCTCTCAGTTTGTTAAGAATCACATGATGGACCTTCTGGACTAATTAATTAATGGCAAGACTGGGCCCTGTGGCCAAATGAACGTTCCGTGGGAGGGGTCCCTTCCCAGTCCAGAGGTGTGGGAAGGCAGACAGAGGACCGGCACTTGGTGTCAGACGCTTGGCCTCACCCCTTCTGGAACCTCAGCAAATCCCTAGGCCCGTGTGAACCTCAGCTGAGCCACAGCTGACTCACAGCTGAGACCCAAACACCAGGAGCTGAGTGAAAACAGTTGACATCCGGTCAGCCCAGGGGACAGAAGTCTCCTTCTGTACCTCCACGCACCCGTCACAAGGGCCCAGCAGCTTGGCAGCCCGAGGGGCCTGCGAGCACCAGCCTTGCCCAGGCCCCACGTGGACCCCACCCACGGGAAGCCCAATCTGGGGGGCTTGGCTGGGGCAGGCAGTACCATACTTTCTTTTAACCCCTGAAATCGGTGAATCAGTCAGATCGCCATTCCTGGGATGGCATCAAAACCCCTCTAAAATTGTTCTGCTTGAGCGCCCGTGATGTGCCAGGCTCTGGGGGGATCAAAAACAGCCCAGGGCGTCCAGTCTTTACCGTTTAGTTCAAGCCACAGGATTCTCACCGGGGAAGCAACAGAAAAACAACTCAGGGGTGAAGGAGTTGGCCTCACAGAGGAGAACTGAGATGGACCTAAAGAATGGGCAGACGAGACAGGAAGCGCATTGTGGGTGAGGCCCTGGTGGCGTGGGAGAGGCCAGAGGGCCGGGGAGACTCCCAGTGGCCAAGTCCAGCTAGAGGGAAGGCAGGAGCAAGGGAGGTGGGGGTGGTGTGGCTATTAACACTCATGACCATACAGCCTTCACCAACACTTACTGACCTCTACGGCATGCCCGGCGCTGCTCTGGGCATGGTCAGGGGCTACCCTGTGAGCAGGAGCGGGGCATGACCAGCATGGGGGCCACGCAGAGGCGGCACAGGAGCGGCCTAAGGAGAGAGGTCCCCAGACCATGGCGGGCCCCCTCAGGATCGCTCTGATGGGGAAAGAATGGTGTAGAATGGCTCCTCGTCTTGGGTATGCGGGGAATCGGGATGGCAGAAAGCAAGCTGGCGGATGTGGTAGCTCGGGACCAGCTGGCTCCTAAGCAAGTCCCAAAGCAGTTGGCAGAGAGCCTGCAGCAACCCTGCCATTATGACTGTCCTGGAGAAACACGAGATCTGGCTTTTCGTGACTCGGAAATCAGCTCAGAAAGGAACGGTCTCCTGAGAATGGAAGGCGACGCACCTGTGTGAGAGGATGATCTTCTTCATGTTGTCGGCCATGAGGAAGTTGTAGAAGCGCCGGCACTGGTCCCACTGCATGAAGGTCTCCTGGGCCCTGGAAGAACCGCAGGGGGAGTGAGAGACCGCGCCCTGGAGGACACGCTGGAGGGACACACTAGAGGACACGCTGGAGGGATGCACTGGAGGGATGTGCTGCGGGGACACCTTGGAGGGGCGCGCTACAGGGATGCCTTGGAGGGATGCGCTGGAGGGACTTGCTGCAGGGGCGCGCTGGCACCCAGAGAAGGGGCTCACGGCACCTCCCCCTGGAGGAGGCGGCACTGGCTCCCGGCCCAGAACACGGGTCTTTGGCGGGGGGAGGGGGGTGGACCCGAGCTCTCGGGAACCCCACAGCTGCGGTGCTGAACTCGAGGCCCCAGCGAGGAAGCTCTCTGGGGGCACAGGCTTTGTGGGTGAGTCCCGACGCCCTCTTGCAGCACAGTGGCCTTCCCTTAGTCACAGAACCTTCCAGTACCGGCATGTGAACACCTCTATTCGGCTTCCTACTTCGCAAGACGGTTTTCGGGCTTAGTGAAGGCGTGTGTAAGGGGAGGGTGGGCGTGGAGCGGCACAGCGCAGGGAAAACCCTCCAAGAACTGTGGTTGCCGTCCGAGGGGCAAAGGGAAATCCTGCAAGCTGGGCTTTCTTTTGATCAGCCTAGGAACGTTTAAGGGGCCGGGAACTGGAAGGAGAAGGAGACAGGCGATCCGCCCTCTCTGGGCATGAAGTCTCTTTGCTCCCCGAGCCGCCAGCAGGACTAGGCCTGGCTGACAGGAGGGTCACGGCCTGAGATCCTCGCGCTAGATTAGGAGACCACCACGCACTCAGAAAGGTCAAGGGAAGGTGCACCTGCGCGGCACAGTTCCTTGGCCACACGACAGAGGAGCAGACACCCATGTGCCAATTCCCACCTGCTCCGTGCTCTCGTCCCCGGGTGTGACCCCAACCCCCACCGGAGTCCGTGCTGACCCCCACCTTGCAGACGCCTGAGTCTGAGGGCTCCCTCCACCCTGGGGGTGAACCGGCGTCACCATTCCCACCCGGGGGCCATTGGTTTCCTATCCTAGATGGCCAAAGAGGGGACGGGGTGGTTCATGGGTATTTTTTTTTTTTTTTTTTTAAATCCAGGGAGTTTACAGAAGCTATTTTCCCAAGGCTGCCACCCTTCAATTTCGGAACGGCAAACATTTCCCATAATACCGTGGTTAAAAAGTGCCAGGTAGTGGGAAGTAAAAAGTGAAAGGGTTTGTGGCTTTAATGGTCTGTGACATGCTCATAAAACATGGGCTAAAGCTTGAAGGGAAAGCTACCGCTGCGTTCAAAGGTCAAAAGGCCATTCTATAAATCCACGGGGGGGTGGGGCTCCCCAAAAGCTGCAGAAACAGAAAGGATGGGCCAGATCACCGTGGGTGGGACCCTGACTAAGGCAGGGATCTGGACACCTGCCTCTTGGTCTGAGCGAGGAGGGAGGTCACCTGATCCATGAGCCAGAACCTGCTTCCTCCGCTGGCATCCCCTCCTCTGACCTTGAACCCAGGCTGCCCGCTCCTCAGAGAGCTGACCGTCTCATTATCCCTGCTTTCTCTCGCCTTTGTCCGTTTCTTCCTTTACTGACTTCCTAACTGCTTTGGTTAGCACGTAATTCGTACTAGAGGGGAACGTGGAAGGCAGGAAGTGGGGAGGTGCTGTCATAAACGGAAGACCTAAAGACAGCACTGCAGAGGTTGTCTCGGCTGAAGGCCACAGGAGCCACTCGCTGAGAGGCTCTGGGGGACGCGCAGGGGCCCTGGGCTGGAGGAGGACGGGGATAAGGATGCGGAGTCACCGATTCCCAGCATCTCTGCTTTACCGCTCAGCCTATATAGGCAACTGTCTCTCACCACCTTTGGCTATAAAACTAAGGAAATGAAACTTAATTTTCTATTGGTTTAATAAAACATCATCAAGGGCAACGTGTTATAAATGCACTCATTCCATATTTTTTTAAGAGGCCTGATTTCTTCAATACCAACAACAACAACAACATATGGAAGGAAATCCGAGAGGAGAATCTATCGACTAAAAGAAACTTACAAGACAGATCGACACATGCCACGCATAGGCATTAAGTGGATCCTGATCTAATAAACCAGATACTAAAATACTTCTGTGAGACAACCAGGGAAATCTGAACGCTGGGTAGAAATGGGATATTAGGGAATCATTCACTTCTTGGCATGATCATGCTAGTGTGGTTACGTAAGAAAAAGTCCTTAGAGTCTTTCAGTGGAAACAAAGTATTTTCAGATGAAATGATATGATGCCTGGGATTTGCTTTAAAACAATCCAGTTTCCGGGGGGCGGGGTGTGCCTGAAGTGTGGGGGAAACAGAGTGGCCAGGAGCTAGGCATCGCTTAAGTGGGTGATGGGCACCCGGGGATTCAATATCCTACTCTTTTTATATATGCCTAATATTTTCCATAATAATGGAGGAAGAAGAAAAAGAAAGGAAATAGAAAATCATTTTAGATTATGAGCTACTGATAATTATTGGGGGACCAAATTCAGAGAGATACACAGGAAAGTCAAAGTTAGTCTCAGCTGAGTAACTGTGAGCCTCAACAATCATTTTCAGGGGCGGCAAAGAGACCGGTGGGCTATGTGGAACCGTAATGCAGTTCGTATTGAGGCTGAACTCCCATTTTGCTGCCCTATTTTTGCAGTGAGAGGAGGCAGGAGCAGGCTGGTGTGGCAAATGGGCCTGGGGCCTTGGGGCGGGCGGTGGGATGAAGGTCTCACAAGATGTCCAGGCCACCTGGCTGGTGAGAGGCAGAGCAGGGACCTGAATGAGGCCCATCTGACCCCACCGCGTAGTTCACCAGACTCTGCAACAGCCACTTCACCTCACCAAGCCTCATCTGACAAATCGGGGGGTGAATGAGAGAATCCATTTCATACTGATTGCTCTATGGCTGCGGTATCTAGACAGCTGTATCACAGGCCTGACAGAGGCCCCCCTGGGGGACCCTCGTGGTGTCTCGCTGCTTCTGGTGATGGTGGATGTGGTGAGTGGAGAGCTGGCCAGCTGGTGGTGGTAAGGGGTCTGGACTCTGGCCCCGGCTGAGGAGACCTGGGGGATGGGCAGGCTCCTGAGAAAGAGGCAGCGTGTGTCTCCTAAGGACGGGACGGACGTCTGCCTGGAAACCGAGGCGAATCGATCAGGAGGGGAGAGGGCATTCCGCTGAAACCCCGACAACATGGCGGACTGACTACCAGCAAATGGGAAAGGAGAGGGAAGGAGAGACCACTACGGTCTCGGGTAGTGACAGGTCCCCGGGCAGGACACACACAGGGTGAATGAAACTCAGAGGAGAGCAAGCAAGATCTCCCAGGCATCAACAGGACTTGCAAACATGGGACCAGAACCGGAAGGACCCTGTGGAGGGCCCTGGGTGGCTATGAGGGAAACTTCCAGCAAGAGAAGCAGAGAAGTGCTCTCTGGTAAGGACCACACCATTCCTGTGTTGAGCCCAAGGTCCAAGGTGGAAAAACATGAACAGAACATTTGGGTGAGATCTGGCAGACGTTGTTTAAAGCAAGTCACAAATTGGGCACCAAAGACAGGGGACTTTGGCTCTCTGGACAGTGAATGAATCCTTTGACTTGGCCAAACAGCAGAACCTCTGTGTTCTTCTTCTTCTTCTTTTTTAATATTTATTTATTTTTAAGAGAGGGGAGAGAGGAGAGAGAGAGAGAGAGAGAGAGAGAGAGAGAGAGAAAGAGAGAGAGAGAGCATGAATCCCAAGCAGGTTCCATGCTGTCAGTGCAGAGCCTGATGCAAGGCTTGAACCCACGAACCATAGATCATGACTTGAGCCGAAATCAAGAGTTGGGCACTCAATGGACTGAGCCACCCAGGTGCCCCTCCTCACTACTTGTAAAGTTTATTTATTTATTTTGGGAGAGATAGAGAGAGTGAGGGAGGGGCAGAGAGACAGGGGGAGAGAGACTCCCAAGCAGGCTCCACACTGTCAGCACAGAACCCAATGTATCCTCACTACTTTTAACATACACACTCTTTTATGTTACACATTTTCTTGATTTCTAAACTGTGCTCGCTTCGGCAGCACATATACTAAGATTTCTAAACATAAAACCTTCCTTGTTTTCCACTGTGACTTGTGGATAGTATCTTATGACTCTCTCTCCTGCTGGACAGGTGCCGGTTACCTCTAGCTTTGCCCCTACAAGAGAGTCGTACTGTACCGGGGGCAAAACCAAGACCAGCCTTGAACAGTGTGGCCTCTGGGAGGAGGGAGAGTGGAGCCTCTGGACCCTAGAGACCCCGGCAAGCGCGTTCCTGGCTGGCAGCTGGTTCAAGGGCAGAGCTGACCTGCAGAAAGGTCATCGCCTCCAGCTAGCTGAGCTTTGAGAGTGCGAGCGAAAAGAAAACCATCTCTGTACTGGGGAGAGGGCCCAGAAGCCTTCATTCCAACCAGCGGGGCTTTGGGGCGGGATGGGGCATGCAGCTCAGACAAAGGTAGGGACGGCCACCCACCAGTCCCCTCTCTGCCTCATCAGAATATTTCCCCTTAGGATGTCCTTTTATAGGAATGGGATTACTAAGTGAAAGGGTCTGTCACCCTCATTTTTCTGAGAGGAAAGAATGAGCAATAAAGAATAAACAAAAATCCCCAAGGCACCAAGGGCAAATCATCTGGTCAGCTTCACACCCCAGGGGTGGAAAAGCTGGGCCTTCTTCTAGGTTGGAGTTCTGCCCACAGACTTTTGTCTACACTTAGCAGATTTCCCCCGTTTGCTTGGCTCCGATACAAAATTACTCATTGTTAAAACTGGCGCACAGTTCTTGCCTTATAAACACAGATCTGATGAAGGGACAAGTCTGTAGAGGGACTTGATGAATGACAGCCCTTGCTTTTGTCATAAACGCAGCCATAGGCTGGAGTTTGCCCCTTCAGAGCGAACGAATGAATATACACACCATTTGTCTGGAAGAGTGACGCCCAGTCTTCTCCGAGGCCGGGAAGCCTGCTAAAAACCCCGCGCTGAGACCCAGCGGTGCTCACACACTCCCTCGGCCAGGAGCCCGACGACACTTCCGGAGATCTGGGAACTTGCCTGTTGTCCTTTAAGGGGCCCCTGCCCCACTGCCTGGGCACTGTGCCTACCCTCACCTCACCTACCCTCACCTCCTTCCAAAATCCCTCCCCGCGGGCCTCCCCACTTGACCGGAGACTTCCTCGGCACCCAGATCCCTAGTGTGGAATCTTCTAGTGACCTGTATTTGTTGGTTTGCTGCTTTGGAAACATCCTTCTCTCGTCGTCAACTGCTGGGAGGTCCTCAGACACAGGCTCTCTCTCGTCCCCTAACTGCAATGACACGCTTGGATATTAATCATATTATTATTGGCAGATTCTGCAACGCAAGACGGTTGAGGGCTCCCTTAGGAATGAAGACCTGATTTGACCTGAAACCGGTCAAAAAAAAGCTTCCCTTCCCTTTTCTTTAAGCTCCACGGGGCAGGGAATTGTCCTGCCTTGTTCACTGCCGTGTCCCCATTACCTACAAGGGTGTCTTCGCTGAATGACCCAAATGGATCAGAGAATGAATCGTCTGGCATTGCTACCTCTCCCTCTCACACTCCTGGCCGGTCACCACTCACTGCATGAATTTAGAATCAAGAGGCTTCACAGGAAAGTTTCAAATGGCTAATTCAACCAGAGTTACACAGAGTCTGACCACACACGTTTCCAGGACTGGCCGGCAGCTCTTTGTGCTGAGGGAACTACGCTAAGTCTACTCGATAGCAGGTGATGTCGGGTTCTTGTTCCTCCTTCTGGATGGTTCTGCACATCACCAATGAGCTTCTCTAGCAGCAGCTAGGCTTTGCTAACTATGCCAAGCGGGTATGGCTGCTGGGTCTTGGGTTGGCTCTGGCTACAGGGGTGGTGCACTACTGGGGTGAGGAGCCAGCGGGAGGGGAGGGGTCACTGACAAGCGGTTCTCCAGACTCAACTAGGGGAGATTTACCAGCAGCATAGACTCCCGTGCGGCCCCTGCAGAGGCAGACGGGCCCTCCCTGCTCCACCTCGGCGTAAAGGAAACATGGATGCCATCGTCCCAGTGCTGAAAAGGCTCATCGCCCTCAAGCCTTGGTGGGAAAAAAAGGTGACACTGGTTTTAAGTGAGGCACAGTCCTTCGGGGAGTAGATCTCCTTACAGCGTTGAGGGCACCCGAGCCCTGGGTGGC
The DNA here is from genome assembly GCA_028646485.1 of Cryptoprocta ferox. Classification (NCBI taxonomy): domain Eukaryota; kingdom Metazoa; phylum Chordata; class Mammalia; order Carnivora; family Eupleridae; genus Cryptoprocta; species Cryptoprocta ferox. The sequence continues at coordinate 131,460,321 of CM053560.1, read as the reverse complement.
ACTCGCACACACAGGGCGATGGGGTCTCCCTGACCTGCCACCCCTTCCAGTGCGTATGGAGGGCCACAGGATCGCAGGCCTAGCGTGGGTTCTCTGTGCTCCAGAGTAAAGTTACCTCTTTCTCTCCTTATTGTATGAGGTTGATGTGATAATGAGTAAGTACGAAGATCTCTGAGGTCTCAAAGGAAGGTGGTGTAGACTGTCTGCAAAATGGACGGTACCTCGCAGAGCCTAAACTTAGCAGATTTTCTTAAGCTCCCTTTGCTTTTAGCGCAAACGCCTTAGTTCACTGAACGCGTGGGTCATATGCTCTTGCCAACAGCAGATGGCGCTACTGCAGCAAAATGAATAGAAGCTGCAGTCGCTGAGGATTTTGTGTCTTGGCGGGGGGAGGGGGGAAGAAAACAGACTTGTCTTACATCGTCTCACTTATCAAATGCTGTGCTCTCTGAACACAGAGTCCGTGCTCACAGCACTGGTTTAGGAAGGGGCTCTGGTGATTCCAATCTTATAGGGGATAGAAGGCTTGCTGAAAACTGGGCCCTTTGTCAGGCGAGAGCAGGTAGGGTCCTCACGCCAGGACTGCTCCCTGCAATCCTGTGGTAGAGACCTTACCATCCCAGCTACTGGGCAGGGTGGGACTTTGGTTAACTCCCATTAATGGTCATGAATTGGGAACTGGATATTTCTAGCCAAGATAAAAGGGCGTGTCCTTCAGCGGGCTCTCCAGAGCACAGAAGGGAGTGAATGGGAGGACTCCCAGCAGGAGGAGGAGGGCACTAACTTGGTCCTGTGATACTAGAGTTGGAGGGGCCTCAGGTCGCCAGGCCCAATGGCTGTTAAATATCAGAAGTCACTTGTGGAATGTGTCCAAATGCAGACTCCTTGGCTTCATGCCTCAGATTCTAGAGCCCAAGTCTCCACGGCTGGGAACCAAAAAACTGGATTTATTTCTAAGATGGTCCCCCAAGGGATTCTTCAGGCAGTGAAGCTGTCACCAGTTCACCAGACTGGTCTTTGTCGCCCACTGGCCTCACCTTCTTGTCTCACAACGAATGATGGTCATTACCAGTCACCGAAGGACTCTCTACAGGTCTGCCCTGCACGCGTGTGTGCTATGAGGTAGGTACTGTTTACTATTGTTGTCTCCCCACCGTGCAGGCGAGGAAAGCTGGAACCCAGGCCTTGGCCCTAGAACTCAGGAAGGGTTCCAACAGGGATGTTTTCTCAAGTCTTCTTTTGGGCCCATTTAAATCTTCCCTTTAGGCCAGCTTTACGCCTCACGGGCAGAGGCTGAATTTTGGGCCTGCATTTGCCCTTGGGATGTGCGGGCTTCAAATTCCAGTTATTACATATTTTTGGAAATAACAGACAGCCTCTCCCCATCAGCAAATGCGGAAACAGGTTTAAACTGCAGTGGGAGAGATACAGGGGAGGCAAAAAGGAAGGAATCATTTCTTAACTCTAAGGACTGTTTGGTATTACGTCGTATCAATGAGGGAGACTTTTTTTTACTTTCTTGTGCAATACGGGATTTCTTCAAGGGATCTTTAATAATTGGTCAGACCCGCGTGTAATACAAAAGCCGTTATCGTGAAGGGGGAGTACAGGAAAAGTGTCAATGCATTTGAAGAGTCTGGAGAGGGGGGTATGAATGAACGAGGGTGCGTGTGTGCGCACCTGTGTGGGGACTCTGGAGAGATCTGGGGCAACGCTGATGTCGAGGGGGGGTGAGAGCAGATGATAAAGCCCTCCTAGCATCGACTCTGCAGGGTTCCAGGGGCAGGAGACTAAGGGGTGAGATAAACCTTTATCCAGAGGCTTGTCTCCCTCGTGGTGATGTCTGGGATGTCACACGGAGACTAATATTTGAAGGCGAGGGCACAGATTCAATGGTTTCTACATGCCCCTTCTACATGCCTTCTGAGACTCAACTCCTCCATAGGCGGGAGGGGTCTGGCGTCAGCAGGCCCAGCGCCCGGATTCTGGGTGGCCAGTCTCCTCTGTTCTTCCATAAACCCACCGTTCTTACAAAACTCCTGGAGCACGAGCACATACGATCGGCTCACAGAGACCCCACGGGGAAACCGCACCTTATTCGGTTACAGCTCTGCTCCCCGAATACAGCTGCGGATCAGGGGTCTGGCAAGACAAGGCGGGTGTATGATGTGGAAGCAAACCGAGGTGCCTTCAAGACCCAGACACCTCCGCATTTCCTCTGGTCTTCCCAGACCAGCACTGGAGCGCTGACCGGGGCACCTCGACGAGCAGGGTCAAACAGAGGGCCCGGATGGAGGAGAGAGGTGGGCGCGGACGGTGGCCGCCACTCACCTCAGCGCGCTGTAGCCCTGGCACACGCTGACGCAGCACAGGACCTTCTCTTGGTTGGCCTGAGTCTCCCCCAGGTATTTGCACACGATGTTCCCGCCCAGGCTAAAGCCCACGACGACCAGCTGGGTCTGGGGATAGGTCTTCTTGATGTAGTTCACCATGGCTCCAAATTCCCAGGTGCAGCCTGTGGGCAGAGAGGCAAGGCCAGTCCTTCATTTTAGGCGCAACAAAGACTGCAGAAAACGTGAGCTGGAGGGTTACTAAATAGTGACAGAGAGAGAGGGGGGTGTGTGTGGAGAGAGAGGGAGGGAGAGGGAGACATATACAGACAGACAATTCTCTTGGGCTACCTGGAGAGAAGTTTCCAGATGCTCCTCTGTAGAGGAGGAGTGCCCATGACGAGAGGTACCATGGATCAAACACGTGCACAATGCCCTTTGAAGGTGGGTTGTGGAAAAATCTTCCAGATGCGCATGGAAATCAAAACAGATATTCATGGGGCACCTGGGCGGCTCTGTCGGTTGAGCGTCCGACTCTTGATTTCGGCTCAGGGCTGGATCCCAGGGTCGTGGGGCCAAGCCCTGCGTCGGGGTCCATGTTCAGCGTGGAGCCTGCTTACGATTCTCTCTCCTTCTCCCTCTGCCCCTCCCTCCCTCCCTCTCTCTCTCTCAAAAATGGAAATGAAATAAGTAAATACATAAACACCTAAATAAAACCGATATTCAGGGTGTGTGTGAGCACACTTGTCCGCACACAGACGCACACAAAAGCAGGAGCAAAACCCTTTGGGATTAGCTTCTCAGGCTCCAAAACAGGACTCTACCCCCCAGTGCACCATGATTCATGGTGTTGAGAAAAGCACCAAGTGGATGTTGTTACAGGATCTTCTTGTCAGCGTGGGGGAAGGAAGGAAAGACAAACTTCAGCCCAGAGGGACGGCCAGGATGCTCCATAGGATTAGGATAAAATGTTTTTGGGGACGTAAGGACAGAGTGCCAAGGGAGGCAGACGCATTCAGAAGGACACGGAGGAGACCTCTGCACGGGGAGGCCCTTGTCTGCCCAGGAGGGACGGCCTCAGTTGGCCCCACGGGGAAGCCCTCGAAGCCGTGTTCAGCAGGTGTTTGCTAAGAGGAGGAGGTTAGCGCCAGACGTGGGTGAGGGGGTTGGTCACATCCTTCCAAGACCCAGCCCCAGGCTCTTCTAGAGCCAACTTAAAATAAAACCTAACAGGGAGAGTTAGGGATGTTGGCAAGACTCATGCACACGACACACCGGCGTGAGGAAACCTCAGATTTATAATGGAAACACCGGGCGCCTGGGGGGAACTGTTGCCTAAACGTCTGACTCTTGGTTTCGGCTCAGGTCATGATCTCACGGTTTGTGAGTTCAAACCCCACACTGGGCTCTGTGCTGATAGTGCGGAGCCTGCTTGGGACTCTCTCTCCCCTCCTCTCTCTCTGCCCCTCCCCTGCTCGGTTGTGTTCTCTCTGTCTCAGAACAAATAAATTAAAAAAAAAGTTATAGTGGAAACACGAGCTGTTGACCTTGGCACCAGCTCAGAGGTTCTGACACTCCTCATGAGAGCTCAACAGTTTCTTCCCTGATAAGCAAGCCATGGGGGAGGCCGCCGTCTGAGTCTGGGGCAAGCGCCTCCTACAGTGTCTTCTCACAGAGGACACAGCCCAGGCCAGGCCAGCACAGCCCGCGCAGGGCTTCTCAAAATACAGCGTGTATAGAATCACCTGGAGAGAGAGGATGTTAGGAACGGGCATCCCTGGGCCTCACCCCCAGAGAAGCTGACTCAGTAAAATGGCGGCCAGGCCCAGGAACCTACATTAAAAAGTTTTCGGAATAGATAAAACTTGCACACGGCACAAAATTTAAGTAATATTAGAGATGTGGTAACAGGTAATTTCTTACATTCCTTTTAAAAATATCAGTGGTAACATACAGATTATTTAGTACCTTGTTTTTCTTTTCTTTTTTATAATTTTTTTTACAATTAGCTAACTTTATTTTTTTTAATTTTTTATTTATTTTGAGAGACAGACAGAGCGAGCAGAGGAGGGTCAGAGAGAGAGAGAGAGGGAGACACAGAATCCGAAGACAGGCTCTAGGCTCTGAGCTGTCAGCACAGAGACTGACACGGGGCTCGCACCCATGAACCGTGAGATCACGACCTCGGCTGAAGTCAGACGCTTAACCGACTGAGCCACCCAGGCGCCCCTGTTTTTCTTTTTTTAAACCTACGTCTTGGGAATCATGTGTAACAATACACAGAAAGCTGCCCTATTCTTTTTTTTTTTTTTTTTTTAAGTAATCTCTACACCCAATGTGGGGCTCAAACTCACGACCCCAAGATCAAGAGTCACACACTCCATGGCTGGGCCAGCCAGGTACCTCTGGCCTATTCTTTGTTATTTTTATTTAACGAGGCATGACACAATACTCAGGAAAGTGCACAATGAACTTACACATGCTTACGCCCACGTAAACAGTGCCCAAAGCACTTCAACCATTGTTTAAATTACTTTCAGCAAGTAATTGTAATTTATGGCTTGAAGAGGTCAATCTAGATTTCTAGATTTTCTCCAAAACTTCATCTGACTGCATCGATCTGATGGCACATTAGAATCCCTGGGGATCTTGTAAAACAACACCAATGCCTGGGCCCTCCCCAGACTAATTAAATCAGAATATCTGGGGGTGAGACCCGGGCCTGGGAGGTCACCTTCAAGGTCTCTAGGTGCTTCCAAAGTGCTGCCGGGGTTGAGAACCACTGATGTAAGGGACAAGGACCTCTGTGGCTCAGACAAATATGGGAAAGCAGATTTGGAAGCAGACTCTCGCTCGGTCTCTGGGACATCCCTTTTCAGACTTTCCCTTCCACGTGCAGGAAGCAACCTTCACATGGGGAGGCACTGTTCTGCTTTTTGGAAGCTTCTGGAAGCAGGGCTGTTGGCCCGGCAGCAGCTTTCTGCATATTTCCTCAAAGCCGGTTTCTACAGGGGGTGAGTCTCTGCTCCACACAGCCAGGCACCTCCTCCAGGTCCCGCAAACGCTAGTCTTTAAAGCACAAACCCAGTGCTGGCAATCTTGTGAAGAGCGAACCAGAAAAGCAGCATTATGGTGAAATCGCTGTAAGGTTCAAGCGCCGGCAGTAGCCCAGTGTTTCTCTCTCTCTCTCTTTTTTTTTATTTTTTATTTTTGAGAGACAGAGAGAGACAGAACATGAACGGGGGAGGAGCAGAGAGAGAGGGAGACACAGAATCGGAAGCAGGTTCCAGGCTCTGAGCTGCCAGCACAGAGCCTGACGCGGGGCTTGAACCCAGGAACTGTGAGATCATGACCTGAGCCAAAGTCGGACGCTTAACCAACCGAGCCACCCAGGCGCCCCCTGCCCATTGGTTCTCAAAGTGTGGTCCCTGGGCCAGCAGCACCTGCGTTGCAGAACTGTTCAAAATGTACGTTCTTGTGTCACACCCCACCTGCTGAATCAGAAGCTCTAAGGGCGGGGCCCACACGAGGTTCAAACACGGGTGGCTGAGCCTGACTTCAGAATTCCTAAGAATCTGCATTTCTAACAAGGTCCCTGGCGATGCTGTTGCTTCTGGTCCAGGGACTACACTTTGAGAACCACTGTCCAGACTGACACAAAAGATGGAGGAAATCTTCCATTCTCTGTTTTTTTTTTTTTTTTTTGTCTTTTAAAAGGGCAGCTCAAAAAGATGCTCCCTGTCACTCAGACATAAATAAAGGCAAATTAAAAAGGTGATTAGGAAGCATTTCCCACTGCCCACACTAGAGAAGGTTAATGATACCCAAGATGGGAGTGGGGGTGGGTAACATCTATCAGTGTTTGTTCAAGTACAAATGTCTGGCCCAACAATTCCACCTTTGGGGGCTTTTATACTGCACGTGTGCAAAGATGTACGCACACGTGTGCAATGGTATATGTGCAAGAATGGTCCCTGCGGTACTGCTGGTGGCCGCAAAGGAGTGGAATCCAGACAGTTAACAAACCTGGTGAAAATACAGAATATTTTAAAAATATTTAAATCCCTTTAGATCAGTTTCAGCTAGTTGCTAAAGATGCCCAGCACATCCCTCATGCCGGAGCAGAGGTTTGGAAAGCTTGTGATGGGAACGCTATTTGCCTGCATAAGAAATGGTACCAGGGCACCTGGGTGGCTCAGTCGGTTAAGCGTCCGACTTTGGCCCAGGTCATGATCTCACCGCTTGTGAGTTCGAGCCCCATGTCAGGCTCTGTGCTGACAGCTTGGAGCCTGGAGCCTGCTTCAGATTCTGTGTCTCCCTCTCTCTCTCTCTCTCTGCCCTTCTCCCGCTGACTCTCTCAAAAATAAACACTAAAAAAAAAGAAGAAAGAAAGAAAGAAAGAAAGAAATGGTATCAAGGGGCTTATTTTAAATTGTTAACAAAAATCTTTACTTTTCCACCATTTCCTTGGGGTTCTGCCTAATTTCGTTCCTCCCTTGACAATTTATAACTTTCTGTTTCATTCTAACATGGAAGGAACCTCTATTAGATGACGAACTCCGTCCAGCCAAGCTATCTTGGTTGTGTTCCCCACTGTGGCTGTTCAGTCAGTATGACATCCGTGAATGGGCGAAAGGCTGGACGTGCTGGCTTCCAGGCCCTGTCCCAGGAACTTAAACACGGCCAAGGAAACAGATCCAAAGGAACGAAGTGACTTGCCCGGCCTCACCCAGTGAGCCAGCGGGAGTGCTAGACTTTGGACCCACGTCGAACCCCAAACCCAAGTCTTTGGTCTCATAGCACAAACCTACATAAGTAATGGCACTGCAGGGATTTCTTTTTTCATTATTAGAAGTTTCTGCTTTCTCATCATCGGATTCCTTTGGGACCCATCTTTCTTTTTTAAATAGTTATTTTTTAAAGATTTTAATTAAAAAATTTTTAAATGTTTATTTACTTTTGAGAGAGAGAGAGAGATACAGACAGAGCGTGAGCAGGGGAGGGGCAGAGAGAGTGGGAGACACAGACTCAGAAGCAGTCTCCAGGCATTGAGCTGTCAGTGCAGAGCCTGATGTGGGGCTAGAACCCACGAACTGTGAGACATGACCTGAGCCGAAGTCAGACCCTTAACTGACTGAGCAACCTAGGCACCCGAAAGATTTTAATTTTTTTCAAGTTTTATTTATTGATGTAATCCCACACCCAACATGGGACTCGAACTCCACTGGGTGAGCCAACCAGGCGCCCCCAGGCCTGTCTATCTTCACTCAGGTTTGAGACTAATTATCTGGGACCCAGAACCGATGTCCAGATATCACTGCGGCAGTTAGGAAGCTCAGACCCATGACACTACAGAGGAGCAATTACAGCTAATGCCAGAGGCACCTCGGTTGCCTCAATTTAATTAAATCCAAATCCATCCGATGTGGATAAAGGGCCAGCCCTGCCTAATGCCGGACACGCTGTTTGGATGTTGTGTGAAAAGCTGTCACCCCTCCCAGGCAAGGGAAAGCCAAGGGCACGGTGTCGGGCCAGCTCCAGGATCCTCCTGGGATTCCCACCTGACGACAGTTAACAAACACTCTCAGAACTGGGAGCTGCTCCCTGGACTGTTCTAAGAGCTACAGGATCTGGTTTTTCATCCTAGGAGGATTTTAATGAGGCTCTATGTATTTAATCCTTGTGGGATTAGCACCGGTAACAAGATTTAGGTGTCTAATCTCGCTGAGCTTTGAAAAGACGCAACAGGAGCCACTAACCTGGCCTTAGAAAGAGGAGAGCCACGGGGCCATCTGGGAAAGGCAACCTGCTGAGAACAAGGACTTTTCTTCAACCTCACAGCCCTGGAGAAAGACAAAGCTAAGGCCACCTGAAAGCTACTTTCACGGAAGCCATTTCCAAGTGGCACCAGTGTGACTAAATTGGCTCGGAGACAGGGATGCAGAGACTCGGTGCTCCTCGTGGATGGAGACTCTGAGTCATCGTCATCTCTATATTCTCCACGCCAGGCCTGGGCCTAGAACGTGGTGGGTGTGCCACAAATGTTAGCAGCGTAAGGAGGAGGTTTGAGTCATGTGGCACTCAAGCACACACTACCGGCCAGCGTGACCTCGGCGGGGACGGGAAAGAAGTACCTAAATATCTTCCCTGCTCAGTGGAATCCAAGAGAACGATCTGGTCAGGCTAACAGCGTGACTCCTGGTGGGCGTTTGGGGCCAGCGACCCCTGTCATTTCTCAGTGTTGTGAAAGCCACTGCAAAGCTGAGTCACTCAGGACGAGAACAGCTGCAGAAATAGAGTGAGAGCCCTCCCTGCGTAGCACGTGAGCTGGCCTTGTCCTTCTCCCTGAAACAGATTTTCACAAGTGAGTGCTTTTAGCTCTATTTCCGCAGGTACACGGTATCTAAAACTTCCCTCTTCTGCCTGAAAGTGAAGTATCCAGGTCTGATCCTGGGAGCACAGAGCCTGTCACTGCTTCTCCACAATTCTACTCTGGGTATTGTCTGCCCCCATCGCATTCTCCAACTCTGGCCCCTCAGCATCATCACCACGTGCTGGTAACTCCCAGCACATGATCTCGCCAGATGGTTTTCTAAAATACTTGAGTCTCTGCAAATGCACCACCTTCTTCACTGTCACGTTCTCCCTTCTCCCACCCTCTCCTACCTCCTACCTCCCCGTGTCCTTCTGCCATGGTAACACCCAATGGTTGCAGAGGCCAACGCAACTCGTGGTTGTCAATCTGGAATCATGAATATGATTCACCACTGAATCCCCATCAATCAAAATGGTGGATAGGAGAAGCTTATGGAAACATCTATGCTCATGATCTAATCAAAGATCTTTAGACAGATTGAGCAGCAAAAACACAATGGGAGTTCCTTAAAAATCACAGTCAGGCGTTCCTGGGTAGCTCAGTCAGTTGAGCGCCCGACTCCTGATTTCGGCTCAGGTCATGATCTCAGGGTCATGGGATCAAGCTCCGCATTGGGCTCTGCGCTGAGTGTGGAGCCTGCTTGAGGTTCTCTTTCTCTCAAACAAAACAAAACAAATCACTGTCTGCACCTCCTTATGGCAAGGTGGCTTGGATCCTGGGTGATCTCTGCAGCGCACTACAGCAGGGTGGCCGTACGTCCTAGTTTGCCTGGGAGAGTCCCGGAGTTGGACTGATGCAGTCATTAGTAAGGTCCTTCTGCACTCTCCAGAGTTGGGATGCTAAGTTATATGGTCGCCGTAGATCCAGGACCTCCCTTCCATGACTGAAATGCTGCCTTCTAAGCAAGGCAAAGTTTCCTCACCTTACCTTGCGGTTTCAAAAGACAGTTTAAAAAAAAAAACAGAAAAATCCCAGTATTAATGAAACTCAGTCGGACATTACACAACAGAAGAGACCTATTCTCAGCTTGATGTCTGACGCCAGAAATTCAAGTGTATAGAAGTAAAGGAAGGGCTTACTTCCATGGTTAAACTCATAGGGAAGGCAATTTAAGTCTTTTGAGACCATATGCAATGCCACGATGCCAGCTCCGGGTTTGGGCAGAGATGGGTACTAAGTTCTCAGGAGCTTCAGGGTCCTAAGGACTTAGTCACCCCATGGGGGCCAATGCCAGGTTGTTTTTATTCCTTTCCCCTGATACAAAAGTGACTTTAAAAATCCTAAACTTTCTCTCTTATAATCAAGATCAAACTCCTGGTCCCTTTGTCACTTGGCTCGACTTCAAGAGCAATCATGGAAACAGAGGTCAGAGGAACCACACTAGGTAATTCTGGTTTTCAGCTCCTTCCTTGGCTGGTGGACTTGATCCAGCCGTACTTTGCTCTGAACATGAATCCTGGATGACTGGGATAAGGCATTTAGCCAAAGACATAACGATGCAGCCAAATGCTTCCTTAATTTACTGGTTTCCCGCATCATCACCGACAAATATACTTATATTCCAAACAGTGTCTGGATTAGGAAATCAATTCAGTCAATAAAGAGTAAGCCAACATGTTCACTGCTGTAGTGTTTCAATTAAAGATGAAGCTCTTTAGAATAAATACACTTCAAAAAAGTCTTTAAGACTTCTACATCTGTTTGCATTTTCAAGTGTCATTTATTGATCTCACTCACACAATAGGGCTGTGTCCTGGGTCTGATCTTGTACAGTATCCGGCTCAACAAGAACCTTAAAAGACGGACAAACTGCACTCTTGTGGGTTTCACTTGTCATCCTAACAGTTTCACATTTTATTTATGGTCAGATCAGCTAATGTCATTTCATTTAATTCATCACAAAAGAAATGTATTTAACATTTTCTAGCTTAAAAAAACGTATGAACTACACTGCAACAGGTGGTGAGGAATTTTTTTTTTTTAAGAATGAAAATAATTTGGGGCGCCTGGGTGGCTCAGTTAAGGGTCTGACTCTTGATTTCGGCTCAGGTCATGATATTTCGGTTCGTGAGATCAAGCTCCACCTTGGGCTCCATGTGCTGACAGCGCGGAGCCTGCTTGGGATTCTCTCTCTCCTTCTTTCTCTGCCTGTACCCCTCCATGCTGCTCTCTCTCTCTCTCTCTCCAAATGAATAAATAAACTTAAAAGAAAAAGAATGAAAGTAATTTTTAGAAGGCTGAAATAGAGCGAGGAGAGCATGTGCTACAACAAAAACCCCTTGCCCACAGCGACTGTAAGAGCGGGCTGTGCATAGAAGCCAGGAGAACTGAGCTGCAGGTGTGTGGCCCCACCCTGGGCCCCCCCACCCCCTGCACCGGGCAAGGTGCCAGTTCCGAAGGTTAGAAAGCCTGAACCGCCTCCTCTGCGATCACCACTGGGGCCTGGCTGCCTCTGTACACAGAGTCAGAACTTGCACCAGGCTCAAGAAAGAAAGAATTTTCTGCTCACCAAGCACAGCTTCTCAAACTGGTCCTTGCAAAAGCTAACATGTGGTCAACTGCACGAAGCTGAGGCAGAGGTGAGCTCGTTTAAGACTTCCACCTTCTCTCCTCTAAGTTGGTTCACAGAAAACATGAAGACAACGGTCACTGTCACTTACTGGTACTTGTTGGACTCTGTGCTACACATTTTCATATTAATGCCAACTTTCTTGACAACCTTTGTGAACCAGGCGTTCAAACCTCCATCTGCTGGACTCTGAAACCCAGGCTCTTTCCTTACGCAGGCATTTCCTGAGCATCTCTAAGTCAAATACTAGATGCAGGAGACTGATTTAAAAACTCATATAAAAATTGAAAAGCCAAATCTGGTCCCTGTCCTTCCACGTTCACTGCTCAGACGGACTGTGGCTCTGTGCTCGGCCCGGCCTGTCTCCTGGTGGGCAGCCCTGCACCAGCCGGGGAGATTAAGAAGACAGGCACTCTGCACGCCCGCCTGTGTTCTCCTCAGGGGGGCTGGCCCTGGGAATGTCTCTAGGATGCAGGATGAACAAAAGAGGGGAGCCCAAACCTCCCAGGGCCTCTGCCGTGGCTCTGAGAAGCCCTGGGACGCGCTTTTGCCGTAAGCCGAAAACGTATCTGAGCGAGAACCTTCCCTCCCTCTTCAGCCTATTGGCAGGATGCGGTCTCTGGCACAGACAGGCGATGTAGCCCCTTGTTCAGAAGCATGAGCTTCAGGAGTGGAAGGTCTGGGCTGGAATGCTGGACCACCCACTCAGCCGCTTGGTGATTAAGGGCAAGTTCCGAAACCTTGCCGGGTTCCTCGTCTGTAAAAGGGGGGTGGCTGGTTTAATACGTCCCATCAGGTACTTAGAATAGAGCCTGGCACACAGCAACTGCTCTGTAAGTGACAGTATTAACATAAACAGTACTGAGCACGGCCACCAGTGGTGGTGGGGGGACAGTCTCTTTAAGCTCTCAACTGTCTCCCTGCTCCGTACGGTCCTAATGAACCACCCCCTACCTGGGAAACGTGCGCTACCGCAGAGGCAGTGCTGAGCCGGCATTGAGAACCACACAATCCGAAGGCTGGTTCCGTCACTTACTAGTTGTGTGTCACCCCAAGCCTGTACCTCCCCCCAGACATCAGTGAGGATCAGGTGAAGTGGTGCGCACACATGCTCGGCGCACCCGGCTCTCATCAGTGTGACATAAATGGGAACTGCTGTCGCTCAGGATTTTCTCTAATGGCTTCATTCTTCAAAGGCAGCATGAAGGACTCTGAGTCACGAGAAGGCGTTAAGTATCCACTTAAATTCTTCTGTGCGAGAGCAATCTGTTTTTAACAATTTTTCTTTTTCTTTTTTTTTTAATGTTTTATTTATTTTTTGAGAGAGAGCGAGACAGCATGAGCAGGGGAGGGTCAGAGAGAGAGGGAGACACAGAATCGGAAGCAGGCTTCGGGCTCTGAGCTGTCAGCACAGAGCCCGACGCAGGGCTTGAACCCAAGACCCGCGAGATCATGACCTGAGCCGAAGCCAGACGCTCAACCGACTGAGCCACCCAGGCGCCTGTTTTTAACAATTTCTAATCACATCAGCTCAGATGTCCAATGGCAAGGGACCGGCGCTGACACGGTCTGGAACAGAGTTGGTCTGCTAAGTGGGGAAAGGCCTGTTACGGTTTTCTCGGAGAGGTCTGCGGCGGGTGTGTAACAGGAAAAGAAGAACGCAAGGCTTCCTGTTAACACCCTGTACAGTTTTCCTCTGGTCAAGATCAGTATTCACAGTGACTTGATGTCCAGGCGTCTGTTCAAGAACAACGCGGCTTGTGCAGGGGAGGCTCACGCAACCATCAGGTGCGTGTGTTTGAGGCATGGTTTGCCACTATCGCCTTATAAACTGTCATTTCATGTCCCTCCCCTGGGTCCTCATGCTAGGATGCTTTCTAGGGGCCAAGCAGGATGCTGGGTTTGGGGGGCCACACCACGGGGCAGAGACTGCTGGCTCCCGTGGGACGGACGCTGAGAGTGTGGGCAGACCCCATCGGCAGCCCCCACGCCAGTACCTGGTGTCGGCATGAGCTTGGTGGCTTGTCCTGGGAGCTAGAGGCCCCTTAACGTCACATCCGGTCCTCCTACCCGGACTAGGCCAACTTGGGGGGGGGGGGCTCTGAAAAGTGAAGGGAAGGAGATTTAAAAGAGGCTTAAGATGCCTCTCTGCTTTCTTTTACCTCTTCCACTGAAAAGGAGAGGAAGGGAAGAGAGAGGGAGGGCCAGTCATAGTTTTAATAAAAGGTTTAAGAAACCTATCATCCAACGGCAATGTATGGGAATGGACTGGCATCCTGAATCAAGCAATTAAACAGAAAGAAAAACAAAGAAAGAAGCCAGTTGGAGAAAGTAAAGTGCTATTAAGGAATGGGGTTGTTTTAGGGGGGATGGTGGTGTGGTGCTCATGGTAATTTACAAATTGAACCGTGTTGAAGTCCCAGCCCCCCACTGCCTCGGATTATGACCGTACTTGGAGAAAGGGCCTTTAGAGAAAGAATTAAGTTAAAATGGGGTCATTGGTGGGGGAGGGGGCCCTAATCCAACCTGACTGGTGACAGGGGGAGACACAGACATAAATGCACAAGACAAGAAGAAGAACGCACAGGCTCAGAAGAAACCAAGCCTGCCCACACCCTGAACTTGGACTCCCGGCCTCCAGAACTGCAAGAAAATAAATGTCTGTAGTTGAGGCCACCCAGACTGCGGTATTTGGTTATGGGAGTCCTAGCAAACTAAAACAGTTTACAGAGAGTCCGCGTATCTTGGCATCATCCACTAAAATAGTCACAGATGGAATGATGGGCTTGCTGGGACCAGCTCCAAAATCATCTTCGAGGGGGAAGGAGAGGGCAGGAAGGGGGTTACGGGTGAAACAAGTCTGGCCGTGAGTTTAGTAATTGTTGAGGTCGAATGGTGGGCACACAGGGGTTTATTTGGGATCACTGCACTATCCTCTCTACTTCTGTATATCCTGAACATTTCTCTAAAAAAGAGGTTTTTGAGAAACAGAAGAGGAAACATATCTTGTAGGTCGTCCACCTTTCTGGAAAACTACTGAGGTCTAACAAACAATAGGAATTTACTTCTAAAATTCTAATGAAACAAACTGTAACAACAGCAAATGAAAGGAAAGGGTTAATGGACTTTGAAAAACTGGGGGGGGGGGAGTTGGGGGGCTGAGTGCTCCCTGGATGGAATGACCTCACCCTTTGCTAAGATTCAGCTCACCAGCCCAGACACGCCACCACAGCCATGCACGCTCCTCTGTTTAGGAGTTCTGGCCAGTGTGACCTTGAGGACCTGTTCCAATGCTTTTTCTTGGAAGAATCCTTCCTTCCGCAACACGACTGCTTGCCTCTGGAGACAGGCTGGTTTCTTTCCTTTTTTTTTTTTTTTAATTTTTCTTTTTTTATTGTTTATTTTTGAGACAGAGATAGAGTGTGAGCGGGGAAGGGGCAGAGAGAGAGAGAGAGGGAGACACAGAATCCGAAGCAGGTTCCAGGCTCTGAGCTGTCAGCACAGAGCTCGAACCCACGAACCGTGAGATCATGACCTGAGCCAACATCAGAGGCTTAACTGACTGAGCCACCCAGGCGCCCCCAGGCTGATTTCTCTTTGCTGCTGCTTCACCCATCACACTGTCCTGGGCTTGCTTCCGGAGAGTTCCATCTATTCCTACAGAACATTATCTTATGTATCTGAGCCACAGACGGCATGGCTGATCCCTCGCTCGTGCTAACAGATCTTTAAGTATTTGAAAAAAGAACAAACTAAACATTTAACAAATGGTTATGACATGTTAGGCACTCGACTGCCTGCTAAGTCCTCAGGAACCCACGTTTCGTTGTAAAATTGTAACCCCCGGTTTGCAGTTGAAGAATCTGGAACTGAGGTTAGAGAGCCGCTCCAGGTCACGGCCAGGGAGCGGCAGGGCCGGGTGCCATCTCTGTGACCACGTGGAGCACGGAGCTCTGCTCCTTCAGCCAATCTCCACGGCTTGTGTGCGAAGGTCTCCTGATCCGGGGTCCCTTCCCGAGGCCCCTGGCACAGCACTCCCCCGGGGGGCGGGGGTCTGGACCACCCCCACCCAGAGCTTCTACTAGCTCTGACATGATCCTGGACCCTGGGGCCCCAGACCCAGGCTTCTCCTCCTCTCCTACTGCCTGGCTCTGTGCCTTGCCCAAACCACTTAACGTCTCTGTGCCGCAGGGTGCCTTTTCATCTGCTAAGTGTCTGGCTCGTTGCTGTGGAGATCAAAGGGACTGCGTCTGTGTGAGACAGCAGCACTGGGTGGGCACCTGTTAAGTGCCCTCGCTGGCATTTCTGGTCTTGTTTTTGGCATACTGGCTGTGAGATTGTGCTCCCAGGTCTGTCTCTGTCTGGGGTCCTGAGGTCAAGCCATGCCTCCTCACCTTCAACTTGTATAGATGGATTTTTATATCCAAGTGCAGGACCTTATACCCCTTCCTCGTTGTTTTCATGCTTGTTAGGTTCTGCCCATTATAAAATTTTTTAAAAACGTTTATTCATTTTTGAGAGACAGAGAGAGACAGACCGCGAGCAGGGGAGGGGCAAAGAGAGAGGGAGACACAGAATCCGAAGCAGGCTCCAGGCTCGGAGCTGTCAGCACAGGGCCCGACACGGGGATCAGACTCAAGGACCTCGAGATCATGACCTGAGCCGAAGTCAGACACTTAATGGACTGAGCCACCCAGGCGCCCCTCTGCCCAGTTTTTAAAAGAAAATTGGTTTTATCTTTTCTTTTCTTTTTGAGAGAGAAGCGTAAACGAGGGAGGCCCAGAGGGAAGGGGAGGGAGAGAACCCCAGGCAGGCTCCATTATCAGCACAGAGCTGGGCTACGGGCCTGATGTCATGACTGTGAGAACATGACCTGAGCCAAAATCAAGGGTCAAGGGTCAAACGCCTAACTGACTGGGCCACCCAGGCGCCCCAGATTCTGCCCATTTCTGCTCTTTGGATCCAATCCTGTCTCCCACATACTCGCTCTTCTCCATGTGCCTGAGTTATCTGTAAATCTGGACCTTCACCTGTATCTTCAAGCCACTGACCAAACTGTTGAACAGAAGAGTTTGTAACATAGTGTCTTTAGTCATGGAAGTGAGCGCAGGGAAGCAGTGGGCACAGGGCACCCGGGCTGGCACACAGCTGGTGTGCCCTTACACGTGGCCAGGAGCAGCGTCCGCCAAAACAACCTTGCTAGAGGACCATCTGACAGTACGTACAAATACCCATAAAAAATATTGACTCTGAGATTCTGCTCCTGGAAATTTAATCCAAAGTGGTCATGAAAGAGAAAAAAATTCTATGCAAAAGATATTTATAGCACCATTATTTAAAATGCTGAAAAACTCTAGGGGCACCTGAGTGGCTGGGTCAGTTGAGCATCTGACTTCGGCTCAGGTCACGATCTCATGGTTCGTGAGTTTGAGCCCCGCGTCTGGCTTGCTGCTGTCAGTGCAGAGCCTGCTTCAGATCCTCTGTCCCCGTCTTTCTCTGTCCCCGCTCTGCTCTCAAAAATATATATACATTAAAAAATTGTTTTAAAAAATGCTGAAAAACTCCAAATATGCTAAATGGACTACAGAGAGGAATAGTTAAAAGAGCGTAACAGCAACATGGCTCTTACAGAGATCAACTGTAATGACTGTGTGCCTTTATGTTAGTGAATGCAAGATTATTTAAATTAGGTCACTCTAGACGTACATGCCTTGACCACACCCACATAAAAACTAGGTACACAGATATGGGGCGCCTGGTGGCTCAGTCGGTTGAGTGTCCAACTTCAGCGCAGGTCATGATCTCATGGTTCGTGGGTTCGACGCCCGCATTGGGCTCTGTGCTGACAGCTTAGAGCTTGGAGCCTGCTTCGGATTCTGTGTCTCCCTCTCTCTCTGCCTCTCCCCTACTCGTGCTCTGTGTCTGTCTTAAGAATAAATAAACATTTAAAAAAATTAAAAAAAAAACTGTGTACACAGGTAGAATGGGAAGATAAAAAATAGAAAATTACAGTTTGGTGAAATTTTATTTATTTATTATGCTTTTTAATGTTTATTTTTGAGAGAGAGAGTGTAAGTGAGGGGGGGCAGAGAAAGAGGGGGACAGAGGATCTGAGGCAAGTTCTGTGCAGATAGAAGCAAGCCTGATGTGGGGCTCAAACTCATGAACTGTGAGATCAAGACCTGAGCTGAAGTCAGACAATTACCCAACTGAGTCTCCCAGGCACCTCTACTTATTTATTTTCTTTCTTTTTTTTTTTTAACTTTTTATGTTTATTTATTTGTGTGTGTGTGTGTGTGTGTGAGAGAGAGAGAGAGAGAGAGAAAGAGAGAGAGAGAGAGAGAGAGAGAGAGAAAGAGAGACAGAATGAACAGGGGAAGGGCAGAGAGAGAGGGAGACACAGAATCTGAAGCAGGCTCCAGGCTGTGAGCCGTCAGCACAGAGCCTGATGTGGGGCTTGAACTCATGAGCTGTTAGATCATGATCTGAGCCGAAGTCAGACGCTTAACCAAGTGAGCCCCCCCAGGCGCCCCTACTTATTTATTTTCTAAGTAGGCTCCATGCCCAGCACACAACCCAAAGCACAGCTTGAACTCATGATGCTGAGATCAAGACCTAAGCTAAGATCAAGAGTCAGACGCTTAACTGACTGAGCCCCTAGGTGCCCCAGTTATGGTGAGATTATAGATGCAATTTTCAACGGTTTCCCATTAAAATGCATAATAATTTATTTGGTTATAAATGACCCCAATGTTCGCACATACTCAAACTCATATTTTACGTGTTTTTTTTTTAATTAAAAATTTTTTTCTTAAAGTTTATTTATTTTGAGAGAGACTGAGACAGTGCAAGTGGGGGAGGGGTAGAGAATTCTAAGCAGGCTCCACGCTATCAGCACGCGGGGCTTGAACCCATGAAACCATGAGTGGGATGCTTAACCGACTGAGACACCCAGATGCCCCTATATTCTATGTGTTTATTATTTATGCGTACATCTACAATATGAAGAGAGACTCAAATAAGAATCAAGAACGGGGACAGTCCAGAAGACAGAACCTTAGCTAAGGCAAGACTTCAACCAAAGGCCAGAAGCATTTGTCGGAGTGTGAGATCCAGTTCCTGTCTTCAAGGAACGTGGGATCCCATGAGTTGTCAGTGTGCCAGATTCCCTCCCCACCATCGTGCATGTGCCTCGTCACAGCCCTGGCGCGCCAGTCACCAGCGTCCCGAGGAATGAGCATGAGGACAGCACAGTGGACAAGAGCCCCAGCTGTCCAGCTCCTGCCCTGCTCTGACATCGACCAGCAGGGGACCTGGGGCAAAACCTTCCCCTGTGAGTTTCGCTCTCTGTCTCTAGGAGGCAGGATGAGAGGGGGGTGGCTACGGTGCCCATCTGAAAGGCGGATGTGACACATGGCATCACGAATGCCCAGTCCAAGCTGGCTGCTTTATAATCACGTGCCCCACTGCCACTCGCAGATGGGCATAAATTCTGAACTTAGAAAGGTAAGGCAGAACACAAGTTAACGGCACATTCATAGTGAGAACAACAAGGGGGACTCGACTTGGCTGTGCCCGTACTTACCGTAGGTGAACATGCGTGGTGAGGTCAGCTCAATGTTGGGCAAGGCGCCCAGGTGGTTGAGCACAGCGCACCGGTAGCCATTTTTCTGGGCATAGTCGACAAAGGTGCGGATGTACTGCTTCTCGCTGTGATTGGCGATTCCAGGGCAGATGACCATGGTAATGTCATCTACGGGGCGAAGAAAGAGATCCTGACATATCCAGTAAACAGTGAGGATAAACGGCCACCATCACTCATCCCTGGCTTAGAAAACAGCAGGAGGGAACTTCACGTTGAATTTCACTCAGTTCTCTGGGAAGAGCATCCTTCCCTTCGAGTTGGAGTTGTCTATACCAACGCTTCTCCAACTATTTATACTGAAGGGTCCGTTTTGAAAATTTCCAATCGTGGATAGATACTTTTGAAAATGAGGATAAAAATGACCAGAGAGACGAAATGAAGAAAAATTTGAATCTCAACTTCTTATTATTAGATTCAACAGATACAAAATTACTCTGCTGTGCAAGTTCCCAAACCTCACTCCTAATTCCTATCGGAAAGTCTGTATGAATGACGGAATGAATGAATAGAAAAGTAAAAAGGAGTGTCTGCACAGACTTCTCTGATCAAGCAATTTTACTTCCAGGTATTTCTCCTACAGATGATATACCTGTAATGAGCACAAAACAGGATCCGTACTGTATCGGCGGTAATGGCAAAAGATTGAACACAACCGAAATGCCCAGAAACATGGGTCTGGTTAAATAAATTATTGCATATCCAAGTGATGAAATATTATGTAGCCCTTAAAAATAACGAGAGACATCTCTACATACACTGATAGGGCAAGCTCACCAATGCATATTAAGTGGAAAAAAAGCAAGGTGCAGAAAACGGTTATGATAACGCCGCCGTTTGCGTGGAGGGGAAAAAAAGACATCTATGTTTATAAATGCCTCTACTAACTCTGGAGCCCTAAGTAAGAAACCCAGTGGGTACCACTGGGGAGGGTCCTGGGTGGGGTGTAGGGGTGGAAGAGAGATTTACACTTTCTCTGTGTGTCTTGAAGGTACCTTTTGGATTTTCTATCGGAAGTATGAATTACCTACTTGAAACTGTGGATACATAGTCTTCCTTCTTTATTTAAAAAAAAATTTTTTTTTGCATTATTTTCCTTTAAAAGAGAAGTGGCATTTAGGTCATCAAGTCTGATCATAAATGCCCCTTCCAAAAGTTAAGATAAAAACAACTTTTAAATTCTTCTTTAATGTGCATAAAGAACCTTAACAATTTTGCGGACATGACCTAGCAGCTCCAATTCTTGGACTCTTGCCTCAAATTTTATGGTTAAGGATGCTCATCATAGAATTACTTACAGTAATAATATAAGTAGATGAATAATTAAATGATGGTATGACCATATTGTGGAATGTTAAGCAACTGTTCAAATCATGGTTTTGAAGACTTTTAGACTTTGAATGACAGGAGAAAAATATAACAATGTATAATCACTCAGACTTTGGAAAAACAATGCATTGAACTGGAAGGAAACAAAATGCCAACAACAGAAATCTGGGTGGTGGGATTCTAGGTGATTCTTACTTTTCTTTTTTAAATATTCCTGTATTATCTAAATTTTCCAAAATGAGTTTTTATCCCTTTTGTAACCAGGGGAAAAAATCATGGAAAAGAAAAAAGAAAAGGGGCTGCTTTTTCCTAGGCCATTTCTTGGACGCGAGTACGGCACCACCTTTGTCCATCCCCTTCTGGGGACGGGGGTGACACACGTGAATGAGTACAACAAAGCATCAAAGCTTTTCCCTTTTCAATTTTCCATGTTGGTCCTGGGAGGAAGAACCGAGTGGTTACGTTAAATTTTGTGCTTTACTGGTAGGAGTGAGAGCATTAGAAGCAAGAGAAAAAAGCATTTGACTGGGTACGGTGGAGAAATTAAACATTTGAAAGATTAGCTACGAGATGTATAAACACAATACGGACTCTTAACTCCTTCATTTCTTCATTCCTTCTGTGACTGCTGAGTGGGAGGTTGCTGCTCGGGGCTCCGGGGGGGTTCCTACATCCCAGCGAACGGGACTCCAGGGGGGTTCCTACATCCCAGTGGACGGGGCTCCAGGGGGGTTCCTACATGCCGGTGGACGGGGCTCCGGGGGGGTTCCTACATCCCAGTGGACGGGGCTCCAGGGGGGTTCCTACATCCCAGTGGATGGGGAGCAGGCAGCTGTCCTAATAAGTTGAGAGAGCGGCAGGTACCACAAAGAACTACAGCAGGAAGGTGTGGTGGATTTACACGGGAAGGAAACACCAGCGAGGGGAGCCGGGGGCCATCGCCCTGAGGAGGGGACATCTGAGGTGAGGCCTGGATGACAAGTAGGAGGCGGCCATGGGGAGGGAGGTCTGGGGATGAGTATTCCAGACTAAGGGAACATAAACTAAAGCTTCGTCCCTGGCTAGTAAGCAGTTCCAGTTACTGTGAATAACTGGGAGCTTAAACATCTTTACTGGAATTTACTCACAAATAGTTACTGAGCTCCTAGAAAACACTAGGTGCCTTGCGTACCACAGAACTCAAAAGACGTGTTCTCTCCCGGGAGGAGCAGCAAAGGAAGCCGCCAGGCTAACACGAATCCTCACTGTGAAGCTCTTTCTGAGGGGTCTTTACCACGTGGGCTGACGGAGCAACGCCAGATTCTAGCAGCAATGACAATGGAGTGGCTTCTGACAGATGGGTTTCCCAGACCCCTGCATAAATGGACCTCAGCGTGGCTTTTTGTTCATGGAAAGCTAAGCGGAGGGCACCTGAGAGCCTGCGCTATCCCGCTAGTACCCAACAAAGAAGACCAACCCTGTACTGCATCTCTGAGCCTCGGTTTCCTCATCTGTAAAGTAAGGATAACAAGGTACCAACCGTGTTGTAAGGGTTAAGTGAGAGGACAGGATATTTAAAGCACTTAGAAGAGTCTAGCTTTTATTGCTGTCATCAAACCAGAGGCGTGGTCCTGGGGGGCCTGGGCTCCATGTTCTCCCTCACCCCCTTATGCCCAGCTTCTGTATCTCACAAGAGGATTCACAAACTATTCAATAATGCTTTCTGACGGGACTCGCAAGCATGAGACAGAGCTAAATCCTGAAGTTGCCCTAAGCGACATACCGCAGCAGGCTTCCTAGTGGCCCCTGAGTGTGACGGTGAGTTGTGGGCATGGGGATCTACACTGTGCTCCCTCACTGACCAGTGCTTCTTTGTCGAGTGATGGCCCAATCACAGACCTACACGAGCTCACCTCCAACGCAGTGCTCGGCCAAGGGCTCAAAGAGGTCGAAGGTCGAGGTGGCTCCATCGGACATGGTGATGAACTTGCGGTGCCCATACGGGTGTGGCGACCTCACCCTTCCCATCTTCCCATACAAGGCTGTTTGGATGTGTCCACTTTTCCCCCAGATCAATGGTGGAATGTATCTGAGAAAGAAGGAGAAGAGAGGTCAATTGTCCCCACGTTCCTTGAACAATGCGTGGAAAAATTGTTGAGCAAAAGTCTTTCAACCTATTTAAGTTTTTTTACTGACAAATTCTCTATACTAAGCATTCATATGAGATTTTCTTTAAAAATTTTAATGTTTTATTTATTTTTGAGACAGAGAGAGACAGAGCATGGGAGGGGGAGGGGCAGAGAGAGAGGGAGACACAGAATCCAAAGCAGGCCCCAGGCTCTGAGCTGTCAGCACAGAGCCCAATGTGGGGCTCAAACCCACAAACCGTGAGATCATGACCTGTGCTGAAGTCGGAGACTTAACCGAATGAGCCACCCAGGCGCCCCAAGATTTTCTTTACCTTACACCCTTGCCATGATTTACCTCCTTTGCCCATTTATTAATACAGCCTACATCAGATCAGCTTTAGAAATCACCAGGACATGCTTCCATGGACAGGAATTCAAATTCACAGTGTTAAGTAATTCAATATGGGTTATTTCTATAATGTAGATGAAAAAGAGAGCAAATAATACATTCGAACACATGTACTTGACAGGGTTAGCCTCATTCTCATATGAGCCAATGTACCAATGCACACTGCCCATACTTGCTAATGTTCACTTCTTTGCCTTTCCCTAGTAAGACGAGCCACGGCGATGGCGGTCCCCCCACTGACCAAACTTGCTGCTCCCTGTTACACTGGGAAGGGCTGCAAGGTCTCCTACGAGCCTATACGTGTCTTATGCGCGTGTTGTGGGTGCACTGTGTGCTCTGCAGAATGGGCTGGAAGGGCAGAGCAGTGTAAATACTGGGTTAAATGAAGGATAAAGGCTTGTTTGCCTAAGCAAGTCATGACGCCACCCTAACAACAGCCCTTCGTGCAAACAAGGAGTGACTCTGGTCCCCGGGAGTAAATGCAAATATCACAAACTACTTAATTACTGGGAAAACAAGGTGCTTCTGGTGACAACTAAGAAACGATGATAGTTCACAACCACAGCGCAAGGATGATCCCGTTTACTGAAACTGCCACTGGTTTCTCTTCCACAGCTTGGGGCCCACACCTGGTGCGTGGCCAGGATTTGTGTTCTAGATAGAGTCACAGAACCTAAAATATGGTAATCCCATCCATCCTTCACATCTGTATGATCCCACAGTGGGAAGCATTTTATTAAGGGTTGGCCTTAAACTATTTCCCAATTCATGCCTGTCTTTTCTACCATACTAGTTGATCCTAAAAGCCCTCCTTAAATGAAACCAGATTTGCTTTTTGGTTTTTGTATTTCATTAAGTCACAAATTTAAGAGAAGGGATGCTATCACCTTACACAAGCCAGTTAGTTCCCACACAAACTTCCTCTGGGAGGGTGGGGAGGAAAGAGTATTTTAAGACCTAAGGTCATGAAGCCATTTCCCAGCATGACACCACCACCTCTGCAAATCTTAGTGCTGAGGCTACGGCATTTGGAAAGCAGACAGAGGCATTTATGAGAGGATGAGTAGATTATGACACCAATGCAAAGCAAGCTCATAAAAATAACGTCAGCTGGACAACTCAGTATCACACAAGATTTAGATACAGAATTTATAAAGGGTTTCAGACAACCAAGCTGAACAATAAATTATGCACGGGGGGAGAGAAGTGATCCAAGAAACCAAATTCCTGGTCGTTCCCAGAGGGAAGTTCAAAGAAAATTTAGTTTACGATATAAATTTAAAATAGAATTGTGTGAGGTTAAACAGGTCAGAAAAAGAATGGGTTAAATTTCACACACCTATCTTCTGATCTTGTTTAGAATACAGTATAATCTCAGAGCATGACGAAAGAATAAAATAAAATTTTTTCTTGGGGCTCCTGGGGGGCTCCGTCGGCTAAGCTTCCGTCGGGCTCTGTGCTGACAGCTCGGAGCCTGGAGCTGCTTCGGATCCCTGTGTCTCCCTCTCTCTCTCCCCCTCCCCTACTCATGCTCTGTCTCTGTCTCAAAAATAAATAAACATTAAAAAATGTTTGAAAAAAGAAATGAAATTTTCTCTTGGCGATTCACAGATGGGCCACATAATGATGACACGTGTGGTCATCCTGATGCTGTGCTTCTGATTCAGGGTCGCGTCCCCTCTCCGACGCGGCCTCCAGCCTCTACTCTCGTCCCCACTTACTCTAGCATCCACCTGTCAGCAGAGGAGGGAAAACAAAATACGTAGCCTGGCCACCGCCGGCCACTGCACGGGTCCTAAATTGGCCTAGGAGCCCCGCCGTGCCTGCCTGCTTACGCCTTTCGGTGTAAGTTCCGACAAACCCGAGCCACTGGCCCGTCTCCACTCCAAGGAGGCCGAGCTGGTACTCAGTTATTTTTATCCCAAATGCCAAGCTGTTTCTTCTGTCTGGAATTATGCTCCTTTTCTCCTGCCATACCCATTGCTTTCCTCACCAGCGACTCTGTGGTTTTCAAGACTCACTTCCAATCAGGCCGCTGGGGGAGCTGCCCCTTCTCTGCGCCTTCTGGCGAAGCACCCCGTGCAGAGCTCCGTCCTGGCATCCAGGAGGCTCGACTGATATCAGGGCTCTTTTCTGGAACATTCCTCCCCACTACCTGCGGGAGCCAGGCTTAGTCATCTTTGTGCCCATCCCCAGGGCGCTCCACACACTAAGCAGTCAGAAGGGCTGCTGAATGAACAGAGTACAGACCCACTTAGTAAATCTGAGAAGACACAGAGGTACTTAAAAATAATATGCACCATAATAATGGGAGTTGGGTTGTAGCATGATCTTTCCAGGCCATCCGGCAGCATTCTCAGACCGGGCTGGGAGAAAATCCTGAAGGTGTGCGTGTGTGTGTGTATACGTGTGCATGTACACGTGTGACCGCCTCAGGGTCACTTGGGACTTTCACACTTGAGTGTAAGGTCAGTTGTGTGCACTGGATGTTTCACAATCTTTAATTCTACCACAATACCATCTACTAGTAAAACCTGTTTTTAATTAACTTCACAATAACACAACACCAGAGTTTACAAAACCGAACGTTTAGACAGCCAAGTTTTGCTGTGTGTTTTCTTTTGTTTACAGAAGTCATCCACAGATCATATAAAAAAATGAAGAAAACGAAAAACTGGAAGGGGTGTAACTAGTTACGTGGTTTAGGTCAAGGAGGAAATATGGACCAAAACAACAGACTATTTTGAAATGGACATAAACATATAAGCAAGCACTTAAGAGATGCTACTGAAATGTATGTGGAGGAAACTGCTTTATTCCAACCACCTTCGTGACAGTTAATTTGAAAATATAGCTGCCAGTGACCCCTCCTATCCCCATGCCCTTGAGCCATTCTTCCCATTGGGGTGCCCCCCCGCCCCCGGCCTCCATGAGTCTGGGCTGGCCTAGGACTAGTTTAGGCTGGTAGAAGGGCTGCTGTGCAGGGCTGGGTCTGGCCCTTCAAAGAGAAGCCTGGCATCTTCTGCTGTCACCTCCTTGGAAGCCCGGCGCCATGTTGTAAAGGAGCTAGGACTCCAGTACCCACTGATAGAGGCAACACCGAGGGCGTCTAGAAGATGAGACATAGCACTGAGCGCTACGTGCATTGAAAATTCAGAGCATCACCCTTCCGTCTTCCAAAACAGATGGACCAATTTCCATTTCTAACCGTTGTGCGCCTAAGTAAGCGCCTGTCTTCCTCACCCTCATCAATAATTAGCTTTGTCAATCTTTTACATTTGGGCCTCTCCGATGGGCAAAAAATGGGTATTTAACTTCAGCTTGTGTTTTTTAAGGTTGATCCAATCTATGGAAAATGAGTTTCTTATTTGAATTTGCATTTTCCTGATCCATATGTTTATTAGTCATTCACATTTCTCTTACGTAAACTGTATCCTTTGTCCATTTTTCTGGTCTATTTTTATCTTTTTCCGGTCCATTCGTAGGCACTGTTCTTGTCACCCCTGTATCACGTCACTTTCTATTTTATGTTGCAAATGCTTTCTCCCAATTTATAGTATATTTCAATTTTATCTTTTATCTTATATAACTTTCATATTTTGTGGTTAAATGTGTTAGGTTTTTTTTTTTTTTTTTTTAAGTATCCACACCCAGCCTGAAGTCCAACGTAGGGCTTGAACTCACAACCCTGAGGTCAAGACCTAAGCTGAGGTCAAGAGTCAGTCCTTAATTGACTAAGTCACTCAGATGCACCTATGATTTTGTTTTTCAAGTAATCTCTACACCTTATGTGGGGCTCGAACCCACAACCCCAAGATCAATAGTCACATGTTCCTCTGACTGAGCCAGCCAGGTGCCCCGAGTTAGGTTTTTCTATTAAAACTTTTGTGTTCTGCATTTTGTTTTAAAAAGAGCTATTCTAAGCACCCAATTTTAAATATATTACCCAATATTTCCTTGTATTATGCCTATAGTTTTAAAAAATGTATTACCCCTGGGGCGCCTGGGTGGCTCAGTTGGTTAAGCGTCCGACTTTGGGTCAGGTCATGATTTTATGGGTTTGAGACCTGCATGGGGCTCTATGTGGACAGTGTGAAGCCTGCCTGGGATTCTCTCTCTCTCCCTCTGCTCCTCCTCCACCATCTCTCTCAAAATAAATAAACTTTAAAAAAGAAATAAACTTAAAAAAAGTATTACCCTTAAATCTGCTTATTTTTGTAAATGATGCAAAGTAAAGATCTAATTCATTTTTCCTGACAGTTAAATTGACTTTATATCATAAATGGTTCATCCTTTTTCCAATTTCAACTGTCATCTTTATAATATATACCAAGATCCCAATTAAATATTTAGATTTTTTTCTATATTTTCTTTTCTGATTCATTGATCTATTTGTCTATTCGTATGCCAATATGACTCTGCCTTAATGAATATAGCTTTGTGAACTATTTCGAGCATTAACAGTGCAGGCCCCCCTTCTCTGGTCTTTTTCAAAATTCTCTTGGCAGATTTTTGCCATTTTATTTTCCAGATGAATTACAGGATTAGCTTGTTCCATGAAAAATTTGTAATTTCTAATTGGAAACACACCAAACTCATATATTACCTTGGGTAAAATTGACATCTTTACAGTTTTTACTTGTCCCATTAAAAAACATGCAGTATCTCTATATTGTTCAAGTATTTATGTCCTACAGTAAAACTTGATAGCTTGCTTCACGTTCCAGTGTTCAGTTTTTACTACACGAATTTGCATACATTTCTACTCCTTTTTTTAAATTTCCACATTTTTAAAAAAGCTATTCTTAGAGTTAGCATCTGGGCACGTTTCACGCCTAACTCCCTGAAAGCAGAGGCTAAGTCTTCCATACTAACACGGTAGTTTGTCCAATGTGCTGTGGCCAGTGGTTAATAAATCCTTGTTACTAAGAAAGAAGCTAGACTATCACAAAGTATAGACGCCAGGAGGTCCTTATCTTCTGAATCTATAAGCAACACCTGCCTAATGCCCAACGGGAAAGACCGAAAGGGAAAATCTGGATCTCCCTCCCACCCACGTCCCTCCAGACAAACACAGGCTGCCTTCGGACAGACGGAGTTTACATCAGCAAGGACAGATGGTTGCCGGGCTGTTTACAAAAGAGCCGGAAAAAAGTTGACTAATGCTTATCTTTGCCCTCAATCTGTGGGTGACCAATCAATTCTTTCCAC
This sequence comes from Cryptoprocta ferox, assembly GCA_028646485.1. Lineage (NCBI taxonomy): Eukaryota > Metazoa > Chordata > Mammalia > Carnivora > Eupleridae > Cryptoprocta > Cryptoprocta ferox. The sequence continues at coordinate 131,432,347 of CM053560.1, read as the reverse complement.
TGGGACTTGGGTTCCTTGGTTGTACATCAAACTACTTTATAGCGATGAACCCAGACGTAGCTGTCACCCCCTCGGATTCTCCCAGCAGCTCTCTAGCAAACTGTCAGAGGCCTGGCACACATATGACATCTGAGACTGGGCCCTGACCCCTACTCTCGGCAGGTCCCGTCCAGTGAACCAGATGCTCATTAGCAGCTACTCCTTGGCTATTATTTTAGTTTCGGACAAGATGGCTTTGGTTAAAGTAACACAGTCCAACCCCGGCTAACTTATGAAGGGACGATGCTGGGGGTGCCCACCGAAAGGACAAGAGGCTGGAGGAGCAGCTTCCAGGAAAGAAAGTGGGGCTACTGGACACGTGTGCTCTTTATACAGCAGCACCCCACTAGTGGGGTGTCCGGAAGGGAATTTTAGAGGGCGGGGCAGGGCACCTTGATTTATTACCTGCATACGATGGGAGGGAAGGACTTCCCCAAAATGCCCTTGGAGAGGAAGAATGGGTCCTGGGAAGCCAGAAAGTGACAAATGCTCCCAACAAGGTTTTGGGCTCAACTTGTCTTTGCTTCGTTAGTGTCCTCGATACCCCACAGCCCTCTTCAGGCCATCATGTGCTCACCTAGCTCTTCCCAAGTCTTCTTTCTCTCCCTGTTCCCAACCTGGGTCCCAAGTCAGCATTCCCCATATTCTCCAATGTATCTACTTTGAAGCATCTGCTTCACCCTACAACACAGTGTAGATCAGAAACAGGCAACTCACTTGCTCGAGTGGCATTTTTTTTTTTTTTATCACACACCCATCTTTCTGAAAGCAAAGTTAATCACATATAAGAGTGTGTGCTGTTTTCTTTAAAGGAGAAATCTAGACAAGTAGAGTTTACTGGTCTTAAAGTAGCACACTTTTTGCAACTCGCCACTTTGCCCCACATATTTCTTTTTGGAAGGTAAAATTCACATAACATGAAGTTAACCTTTTAAAATTTTATTTGAGAGAGAGCATGTGCACATGAGCAGAAGAGAGGCAGAGGGAGAGGGAGGAAGGGAGGGAGGGAGAGAGAGAGAGAGAGAGAGAGAGAGACAGAATCTTAAGTAGCCCTGGACATAGGACTCGATTCCATGACTGTGAGATCATAACCTGAGCTGAAATCAAGAGTCAGATGCTCAACCAACTGAGCCACCAGACGCCCCTAAAATTAACCACTTTAAAGTATACAATTCCGTGGCATTTAGTACACTCACAATATTGCACACTCATCACCTCTATGTGGTGATGAACATTTCTTCGCTCCAAAAGGAAGCTTCGTGTGTGTTAAGCAGTCACTCCTCGTTCTCCCCTCCCTCCCGCTCCCGGAAACCACTAATCTGCTTCTTGTTTCTGTGGAATTACGTATTCTTGATATTTTATATAAATGGAATCATTGAATATGTGACTTCTTGTCTTGTGATTTTTTTTACTGAGCATAAAGTTTTCGAGGTTCATCCATATGGCAGCATGTACTTTATTCCTTTCTATGGCTCAATAATATTTCATCGTATGCATATACCTACCACATTTTCTTTATCCATTTGTTAGCGATGGACATTAGGTTGTTTCCACCTTTTGGCTACTGCAAACAGTTCCGCTATGGACATCTATATACAAGTTTTTGTTTGAATACCAGTTTTCAGTTCTTTTGGGCATATATCTAGGAGTAGAATTTCTGGGTCATATGGTAATTCTATGCTTAACTTTTTGTGGAACCTCCAAACTACTTTCCATAGTAGCTGCACAATTTTACTTTCCCACCAGAAATACATGATGGTTCCAATTTTTCCACATTGTCACCAACACTCGTTTTTTATTTTTTCTTTTTAATTGTTACAGCATCTTAGTGATATTAAACCTACTCTTTTGACTCCAGGCCATTTCCTTCCACTCTGTCTCTACTCACATCTCTACGTTTAATATTTAATCACAATTTTTAAAATGAATTAGTTGAGAAATAAATACACACAATCAGTCTTGTTCATTCCTACCATGGCTATTATCGGGTAGAAAGGATTGAATCAGAATAAAATTGGCAACAGTCAAAACTGCACGTGGTATACTATAGGACTGTCTAAAACTTGACAAAAGAATCCAGATTTTATAAAAGCATTTAGACTTGCAAAATTTAACCAAGAGAATTGGACTTGGTGAAAATAACAGCCATGAGAGAACTTGTTGCAGCAGAAGCTATAGTCAGTAATACATAACGTGGACAAAAAAAAACTGATTCGAAGCTTCGTAGTAAAATTTAAATGGGAAAACAAACCTGATGAAGATAAAATTGAACTATCCTGCATTTAAAACTCATCATGGAAGCAAACTGGGTCAGTAGAATTAGTTTCAGAAAATATTCTCTAAAGTGATTTAATGTTAGCATAACTTTGATGAAAATATTTGTATTTTAAATGTCCCTGGGCTCAGCCCCTCCTGATTCTTCCTGATGGGAGTGTAGGTGGCTAGAACGCAGCTCACACTCTACTCCTGCACTTCCTCCTTTCTGGGCCAAGAAAGGCAAGACACACAGAACCCACAAAGGAGATGATATGAGATGGAAGGTAATACAGAAGTCGGTAGCGGAGAAGACCCATAAATGTTGGGGCCACTGAGGGTCTGTGGAGGGGTGGGTGTGTGGGCAGGCCGCTGATAGAGCAGCTCCAGGGAACCCAGCTGAGTAGTTCTGCTTTTATTCTAGAAAACGGAAATCAGAGGGCTCATGATTTCATGGAGAACAAGGGAAGAGTTGCCATGCTCTAACTGTCTGCAGGAATGAGATACAGGCAAAGGCCAAGGCCACTGGGATCTTACTACAGCAAAGAAACATCACTTGGAGGGGCACCTGGGTGGCTCAGTTGGGTAAGCGTCCGACTTCGGCTCAGGTCATGATCTCAGGGTTCATGGGTTCAAGCCCTGTGTCGGGCTCTGTGCTGACCCCTGAGCCTGAAGCCTGCTTCAGATTCTGTGTCTCCTTCTCTCTCTCACCCTCCCCTGCTTGCGCTCTCTCTCTCTCTCACCCTCCCCTGCTCACGCTCTCTTTCTCCCTCTCAAAAATAAATAAACATTAAAAATTTTTAAATAAACAATAAAGAAAAAAAGGAAATATCACTTGGAGTGAAACCTGGGCCTCTCCCTTAGTGACTGTAGGCATATTAAGGATGTTCCCCCAAGTCCCTGAACAAAGGAAGTCAGGGGTAATTGAGGTAGTAATTGTGGCTCTATCACCATCAATATAATTACCTCCTTTGAACATGAAGCGTGATTAATTCAACTGTCATCTTGTTGATGTATAACACTTCACAATTTTTCCAAGTTCTTTTTGTATATGATCTCATTTGCCTTTGGTTAAACTCTGTGAAATGGCAAATGTTGTTAGTCCCATTTTACCATGGGGACCCAGAGGCCAGAGAGTTAATGGCTTGGTCATGGTCACTATGCTAATCAAGGGCAGAGTTAAGACTTCACCTGGGTCCCTGACCACTGTGTCCAGTGATTACTTGGATGATAAAATAGGCCTGAGGAGGACAAGTAGATGTTTTCATTACAGAGACTCCTAGGACTCCATTAGTCATCCGTTAAAAATATTGGACTTGGGCACCTGGGTGACTCAGTCAGTTAAGCGTCTGATTTTGGCTCAGGTCACGATCTCACGGTTCGTGAGTTTGAGCCCTACTTCACATCCTCTGTCTCCCTCTCTCTCTGCCTCTCCCCTGCTCATGCACACTCACTTTCTCTCTCAAAAATAAACATTAAAAAAATATTGGACTTATCTAGAACCAATGTAAATGGGACTTCACATATCTTAGTCAATAGCCAGCCTCTAGCTTTAAAAATATATCAAATTAACATATGCATAATCTCGTGTTGCCCATTAAAAATTTTTTTAATGTTTATTTATTTTTGAAAGAGAGAGAGGGACAGCGCATGAGCAGGGGAGGGGCAGAGAGAGAGGGAGACACAGAATCCGAAGCAGCTCCAGGCTCTGGGCTGTCAGCACAGAGCTGGACGCGGGGCTCAAACTCACAAACCGTGAGATCATGACCTGCGCCCAAGTCGGATGCTTAACCGTCTGAGTCACCCAAGCGCCCCAAGGTGTTGCCCATTTTTAAAGCTATTGCCAACCTGGGGCTTTGCAACACCATGGCCTGGTATTTATTCCTGATATAAATCTGCTTATTGAGAAACAGTGAATAAGGGCCCCCAGGCCAGAAGCTGACAACAAACAGGAGAAAGGACAAACATTCAGACCAAATTCCAGGGCTCTGCTGGGAAGTTCAAGACAACAGTCGTCACGGTGGGCCTCTTGGGAGCGACCCCTTCCTCTGCTGTAGTGCGGGTTGGTCATGTCTCCCCCACAGCTCGGTCCTCAAGGTAAAAGGTGAAACTACTAACTAGAGGGGCACCTGGGTGGCTCAGTCAGTTGAACGTCCGGCTTTGGCTCAGGTCATGATCTCGTGGTTCGTGGGTTCGAGCCCCGCGTCAGGCTCTGCAGCTCAGAGCCTGGAGCCTGTCTTCATATTCTGTGTCTCCCTCTCTCTCTGACCCTCCCCTGCTCACGCTGTCTCTCTCTCTCTCTCTCTCTCTCAAAAAATAAAAATAAATTAAAAAAAAAAAAAAAAAAGGAACTACTAACTAGAGTCAAATACCCCTGAATATGCCCGAGGAAGGAACACACGGCCTCAGCAAGGAGGGCCCCGGCGGTGCTCCTCCAGCACCGGGCAGGTGGCTGCAGCTGCATTAAGCACAGAGGGCCCCAGGGGCTTGAGGCCAGGGCTGTGTTGTGAAACAAAAGACCACGGCTTTAAATGCGAGGATGCAGCAAGATGCTCATCTTGCAGAGGCGCATAGGCCAGCGGGGACTGGCACTTGCTTACCCGAGCAGGGAAGTGCTGAGAGGCCGGCACGAATGCAGTCCTGTGCAACAGTGCGTGGGTGCACGCACATGTGTCTATGCGCCTGCACAGGTGCATGAGCGTGTGCACATGCATACAAGCGCATGTGCATGGTTCTCTCTTTCTTGGTGTACGCAGTTGAATCTGCATATGTTAAATGGCCGCGTGATGTAACTCCACTAGAAAGAATATCAGGGTAATAGTTAAATATTGTAATGTTAAAAAAAAAAAAAGGTAGGGAGGAATTCCTCTTTAATTCACACCCTGCCGAAATTCAAAGGTATTAGGCAGAAGGAGCTCCCACCACACAGAAATCTGTCTGCAGGATTCCATGGGGCCTCCACAGCCGCCTTGGCTATTCATCTAGAACTTACTGTTGAGGTTTAAAAGGTTGTCTGACAAAATGAGTGGCCATTTCTCAAGGGTTTGTGACCTTGATACGTTAGCATTTGTGAACACGGCACTTGACTGGAAACCTCCCAAGTCCACAGGCCCCGACTTTGTCTCCATTGACACGGGTCCGCCTTTTTATACTCTGCCCCTCACGTTTCCCTCTCCTTCCGCAAGACCAAACCAAAGGGACACTTCAGTGACAGGGCAAAATGCAAAGGAGTTACGTCGTCCTGGGAACCTCACTTTCAAGTGGCTGCCAGTGTCCTTGGCTGGCTTTGTGCCAACCATCAGCCAGAAAGCAAGTCAGATGCTGGGGCTGTTTAGGAGACATGGGCTCAGGACGTTTCCTCGATTTCCACAGAATGCCCATCTCAGGAGGCCCTCCGCTCTGCTCCGAGCACACATTGCGGTAAAGAAAAACAACATTTCCATTCCAAGAAAAATATTTCTCCAGTGAGCAGAAAGATGACCTTTACTCTGACCAAGAGATTTGATTTGCAAGTGACAACATGGACCAGAGATGCCTGCTGGACCAAGCAGCTGGCGTCGGGGACCAAACCAAAGACCTGTTCTCGGACAGCCTGCCTCGGCCTATGTTTTCTTTTGGTTCTTATATATTGAGTCAATAAAATTCAGAGATAGCAAGACATGGCGCCTGCTCATGGAGGGCTCACGATCTGGGGGTGAAAGCACATGAGGAGTATATAGACAAGTACTATCATGGAGAGGAGTGGGCACTGGGGTCAGACAGGCCGAATGGGATGATGTCACGGGGAAGCTTAGTCACATGGCGGAGAAGTACCAGTTTCACCCAGTGCGTGATGGGGAGTGTTAAGGACTGAATGTCCTTGTCCCTTCAACATTCACGTGTTGAAGCCCTGTTCTCCAATGTGCTGGTACGTGGAGGCGGGACCTTTGGGAGGTGACTGGGTTTGGATGAGGTCATGAGGGCAGAGTCCCAAAATGAGACTGGTGTCCTGGTAAGAATAGGGGGAGAGACCAGAGCTCTCCCACTTCACCACCTGAGGCCCCCGTGAGAAGGTGGCCATCTACAAGTCAGGAAGACAGCTCTCACCAGGAGCCGAGTCTGCTGACCCCTTGTCGTGGACATTCCAGCATCCAACAACGGTGAAAAATAAATACCTGTTGTTTAAGCCACCAATTTGATGGCGTTCTGTTCTAGCAGTGTGAGTTAAGACGCGGCTGTGAGGTCCTCAGAGAGCAGGGACTGAACTCATCCTGTCTCTCATTTAGTCTGTACGACAGCTCTGAGTGACGATGTCGCCCCTGTCTTCCAGATGAGAGAAGCAGAGCCTTGACTTGCCTCGTTTCACAGCGTCAGGATCAGAGGACAAGTGTCTGGCTTCTAGTTCAGAGCTTTTCTTACTGTGGCACAGTCAAGACACATCGACTCCCTCAAGCCCAGGTTAAAATAACAACCATCTTTGTGCCTGTTTTTTTTTCCCTGTCTGATCATCTGTCCGAATGTTACATTAAATCATGTTTCTCCCAACTGAGAACTGAATTTGTTAGCACTTCACTTCGGTTTTCTTCACGTACGTTAAACAAAAAAACCATTTCTTTGATTTTACGTGGGTTTCGCCAATTTCTTAATGTCAGTGAAGTTTCTTGGGGCAGGAGATTCATCTGGAGAGTGATTAATTTGAATTCACATTTGATTATTTCTAAGACGAGGCCAGAATGTTAATAAAATCATAGTGAGTATCTCCCCCAAAAGTAATGAGACCCAGGAGAGAGGATGGAGGTGCTGTGGAAAGGCGAGAGGTGTCTGATTTGGGGAAGCATTTTTAGCCTATGTTAATGAGGGAGGATAAATTAATTAGGGTGAGCATCAGTGGTGGGGGGCCTGAGGGGGTGCGTGCAGGGAGCAAAGCTTTGTGGCAGCTCTAGAAGTCGGAACACGGAGCTCCAGGCCTTCATGTGTGTGCGCATATGCGCGTGCGTGGGTGTGCCCATGTGCACACGGGGGAGGTGAGGAAGCAGGGAAGGTGCAGGGCCCTTTTGAGGTCAGGGGAACATTTACAGGTATTTACCCTGGATCCTGACCTGCCAAAACTTTCCTACTACGGCTCCCTGTGATTCCCTCTGTGGCCTCTCTACCCTTGTTCGGCCTGGCTGATGTGAGCCCGTCCCACTGGGGCTCGGCCTTCTCCAGCTGTGGAGCGGACCCTGCACCACATCACAGCAGTCTCTCGGGGGAGGCAGGGAAAGGACTTCATCATTTGCTTCGGGACTTTCATCTCCAAGTTGCAAGTGGCAGATTCAGCTTCCCAAACACCCATTAATAGGCTCATCAGAAATCTGCTTTGCGCACAGCATTTTTCCCCCACTGGAGGCAAATACTTCTTCCCAGCTGTCACACATTACATGGTCCCTGTCATTGCTGGATGGCTCTATTCCTGAATTGCAGGATTATGCACAGGAAAATTCCAATGCAGAGATATATTCTGTTTCTGCCTGAAGTGACCACAAGTGGCCCGAGGAAACGAGTGGAATCAAATTCTGTTCCTGTAACTGTTTCTAAACGTGGGACAGAGGCCACCAAGCCGAGGTGGCACATCTATGACCCATCTTATATCCTGTGCGAGCTATAAACCGTGAATGTTAGACAGAAGAGGCAAAGGAGTCACAATAAAACTGCTTAAAAACAAACCACACTCTTTTGCTTCAAGGAAAAATAAACTCAATTTTCAGGTTCAAAGAAAACCAGTTAGAAACCCTCGGGATTGTGGGGCGCCTGGGTGGCTCAGTCGGTTAAGCGTCCGGCTTCGGCTCAGGTCATGATCTCACAGTTCGTGGGTTCGAGCCCCGCGTCGGGCTCTGTGCTGACAGCTCAGAGCCTGGAGCCTGTCTTCAGATTCTGTGTCTCCCTCTCTCTCTGACCCTCCCCTGCTCGCTGTCTCTCTCTGTCTCTCAAAAATAAAAAAAAAAAAAAAGAAACCCTCGGGATTGTATTCACGTGTTAAACGTATCTGATCCCATTATCATTCTGCTCCACAAACAGCTTTTAGGGCCGGCTGCATCCCCCCCTACATAGAGGAAAGCACAACCCTCTTTCCTGTGTATCTGGACCTGGTCTTGACGCTCCTTTCAGTGGGCTTGTGGCTTATTAAGAGGCTGCAGAGTTCCCTCTGACAAATGTCACCCATGAAAGAGCCTGTCCTGCCAAGAGCCTGTCAAATATTAGTTACCGAGGTAGGTGACTGTACTGCAGACTCACTTGGTTCATCCGCACTTTACCCAGAGCCCACTGTTCCCTGGCCTCACCCTTCCTATTGCTAAATTATGGATTTGGAAAACCTGCAGGTGCTGACCAAACAGGATGTGTGCTGATGCCCAGCACGCTGAACACCTCTGTTTTGTCCCTGTCTCCCCTGCAACCCCTCACCCGTCACCCACACCCACCCCTCCTCCGCCACCCCTCCCACGTCACCCACACAGATGTCAGCCGTCTGCTCTTGGCCTGGTCCAGGATTGCCTTTTGTCGGCTTCTCAGCCCGAGACCACCTCAAAATCTGCCAGGCCTGGGCAGGAGGGAAGACGGAGCCAAAAGGTCACATTGTATTTGCTACTATTCCCAGTGGGGGTTAACGTGGAATACCTGAGTGTGTGAAGGTCCTGGATTATCTGCCTGGAATGCTCTTCAGGAATGCTTTAACCAAGAGATGACTTCTAAGAATTAAAATGCTGACATGGCAACATCAAGCTCATATCTTACTTTTCTTTCATGTGCAGAAAACAATTCACAAAATGGCAAGCCACGATGTTAAAAAAAAGATGCATTCTTCAAAGCACTCTATACATTCAACGCAATCCCAATCAAAATAGCACCAGCATTCTTCTCAGAGCTAGAACAAACAATCCTAAAATTTGTATGCGACCACAAAAGTCCCCGAACAGCCAAAGTAATGTTGAAAAAGAAAACCAAAGCTGGAGGCATTACAATCCCAGGCATTAGCCTGTACTACAGAGCTGTAGTCATCAAGCAGTATGGTATTGGCACAAAAACAGACACATAGACCAATGGAACAGAATAGAGAACCCAAAACTGGACCCACAAACGTATGGCCAATTAATCTTTGACAAAGCAGGAAAGAGTCTCCAATGGAAAAAAGACAGTCTCGTTAGCAAGTGGTGCTGGGAGAACTGGGCAGCGACATGCAAAAGAATGAACCTGGGCCACTTTCTTACACCACACACAAAAACAAGCTCAAAATGGATGAAAGACTTAAATGTGAGACAGGAAACCAGAAAAATCCTAGAAAACAGGCAACAACCTCTTTGACCTCAGCTGTAGCAACTTCCTACTAGTCACGTCTCTGAAGGCAAGGGAAATAAAAGCAAAAATGAAGTATTGGGACATCATCAAGATAAAAAGCTTCTGCACAGCGAAGAAAACAATCAACAAAACTAAAAGGCAACTAGAGGAATGGGAGAAGATATTTGCAAATGACATATTGGATAAAGGGTTAGTGTCCAAAATCTATAAAGAACTCAACATCCAAAACCCTAAAAACAAATAATCCAATGAAGTCATGGGTAGAAGACATGAATAGACATTTTTCCAAAGAAGATCTCCAAATGGCTAACCGACACATGAAAAAATGCTCAACATCGCTCATCATCAGGAAAATACAAATCAAAACCACACTGAGATACCACCTCACACCGGTCAGAGTAGCTAAAATTAACAACTCAGCAAACAACAGATGTTGGCAAGGATGTGGAGAAAGGGGAACCCTCTTGCACTGTTGGTGGGAATGCAAACTGGTGCAGCCGCTCTGGAAAACAGTGTGGAGGTTTCTCAAAAAATTAAAGATAGGATTACCCTACGACCCAGCAATAGCACTACTAGGAATTTATCCAAAGGATACAGGAGTGCTGAATCACAGGGGCACATGCACCCTAATGTTTACAGCAGCACTATCAACAATAGCCAAATTAGGGAAAGAGCCCAAATGTCCATCAACTGATGAATGGATAAAGATGTATATGGATATAGATATAGATATGGATATAGATCCAATGGATAACTACTCAGCAATGAGAAAGAATGAAATCTTGCCATTTGCAACAGCATGGATGGAACTGAAGGTTATGCTAAGGGAAATAAGTCAGTCAAAGAAAAAGACATCGTATGTTTTCACACATATGTGGAAGGTGAGAAACTTAACAGAAGACCATGGAGGAAGGGAAAGGAAAAAAACAGTTACAGAGAGGGAGGCAAACCATAAGAGACATTTAAATACAGAGAACAAACTGAGGGTGGAGAGGGATGGGGGGCGGCGGGAGCGGGGAAAATAGGTGATGGGCATTGAGGAGGGCACTTGTTGGGATGAGCACTGAGTGTTGTATGTAAGCGATGAATCCCGGGAATCTACTCTGGAAGCCAAGAGCACACTGTATACACTGTATGTTAGCTAACTTGACAATAAATTATTAAAATAAAAATAAAAATAAATCAAATAAAAATAAAAATTGCAAAAAAAAAGAAAAAGAAAAAAATGGGCTTTTAAAATATTTAATAAAAAATACGCTTCTGTCAGTAACTACATATGTCATTACTACTAACCCATATTCAAAACTTGACTCTGTTCCTGTTCCCGGGAAGATCATGACCGAAGATTAAGAAGAAAATTTTATAACGCTCTTTAGGGCTGCAGAGAATGGAACAAAAAAACTTGCATTGGAAAACACACCACTACAAACATGCTAATTCTCCCTCAATTTTCTATGAATTTAACAGATTCACAGTAAAAAAATTTTTTTTCATATTTGAAATCAAACAAGCATTCTAAAGTTCATATGGAAAACTGAACCAGCTACAATCACCAAGGAAATTACAAAAAAGAAGAGTAAGTGAGGGAGGATTAGCACCGCCCCCACTGCCTATAGTAAAAACCATTTAAAAACTACAAATCTGCTAATGGTATATATTCAGGATTATCAACAGAATGGAACAGACTGGAAATATGCCTAAAAACATCCGAGAAACTTGGTAGGAGAAAAAGGTGACCTTTCAGTCAACAGGGTAAAGATGGATTGTTCAATAAATGGTGTTGGGTAAAGGGTAGCCATGGACCAAGAAATTAAGTTGGGGCCACGCTTTGCGCCAGGAGAAATTCCAGAGAGAGTTTATTTCAAAATAGAAAATGGCACCATACACGTGCTAGAAGAAACTGTGGAATTAAAACAAAATCGTACAATGAAGACTTTTCTAAGAAAAACAGAAATCCCAGAAGCCAAAAGAAACAATCAAAAGACTTAACTATGCAAACGGTTTTTAAAACACTTGGCATGGCAAACGCCACCATGGGCAAAGTCAAAAGACAAATGACAATCTCAGAATAAAGATTTACAACTCGTATGACAAAGGGCTCATACCCCTGTACAGAAAGGACCCTCCGAGGTGATTAGGAAGAAGGACTGTCAGAAAAATGGAGAGCGGTGACCAATGTGCAGCTAATAGAGAAGGAAAGAAAACTTGCTCTTAAATGTAAAAAAGATGCACGGCCTCTTTCATAAGGGGAAATACAAATAAAAGTCACAGTAGGAAAAAACTTTTTACCTACCAGATTGGCAAATATAAAAAAGGAGGAGACCCCCTTCTGTTCCCATAGCGGGAAAGAGGCGCTCTCACTCAGGGCTGGTGGGGACGGGCCTGAAGGCACTAGCCCACAACGCTTTCCAAGTACATCCCCCTCTGACCCAGCAGTTCCAGTTCCAGGTTTTCCTACACAGACAGGTGTGCAAGATTACCTGTTAACAGCGTTGTGAAAGTAGGTTAGAAACAGATGAAACCGCCATCAGCAGAAGGCGTCTCATCATGGGACACCAAGCCGCCATGACGTGCATGGTGGAGGCGCTTCCTACACTCATGTGCCAAAATCTCTTGGTGATATTTCACGAAGAGCAAGGCACACAGAGTATACGGTATGCCACTCTGTGCAATAAAAGGAAAAGCAATATGTGAGCGTGTGTGTGTGTCTAAACGCTGGTTTTGCGTGAGAAAATCAAGAAACTAGGAACGAATATCAATGATAAATGCACTCGCAGCCTAGTGACGGCAAGGACAACACTGGAGGAGAGAGCAAGGTCACAGACTCTACTGGTTGGGAGAACTTCTGGGAAACAGCCACTTGCTTCTTGAGCAAGGTGAGCCCTGAGCTGAAAGTAAGAGGAAGGAAATGATGCAGCTGCCCCGGAGCTTTCAACGAGAGGAACGCGGTTCCAAAAAGCTGAAAGAAGCCACTGTTGATGGCTGTGGTGTCGCTCTGCCAAAATGGCTGCCCTCTCCTACGGCATGAGAACGCAGAAAAATGGTCGTCAAATAGTCAGCAACTCCACCCTTGTGAAGAGTCACCACAGCCCAGGCACCAAACCTTCGTTCTTGTCCACACAACAAGACAGAGCACCGCAAAACCATACAGATAAGCATGTTCTAGAAAGTTCTGCTAAAGCAAAGTCTCCCTCTCTCTTTACACGTGAGGGACAAATGTGAAAGGCAGCGAGCGGCTGGTGTCAATGCTTATATACTCATTACTGGCGATAAACTACACCTGGCTTTTAAACCTATGAAGGATGAAATCTATGTTGAGAGTACTGATCTTATTTCGTATCAAGTTGAAACAGCTAGAAGAAATAAAAAGTTTAAAATTCATCTGTATGCTCACAACCCTTACAAAACTATTTTCATTTTTGTTTCCTTCGTATCTGTATTGATTGGAATATAGAGTATTACCTTGTTATAATAATAACATATAAATATAATTTTGTCCTCTGCTTTTTTTTTCCATATCCATAGTTATTATACTAAGTTCCAGATGGCTGCACAAAATTCTATCCTGTTTATTAGCCACAATTTAGGGAGCAAACATTTGTTTGCACCTTCTATGGGTGCATTTTGTAATCTCATTTACCCCTTACATCAACTCTTACTGTTGGGAAACACCCTTTGTTTGTAGGCCAGGAAACCAAGTGTCCAAAGATCTGGTACGCAGCAGACCCTGCCTTTGAACCCCAGCGTGTGTCTGACCTGACCGCCACGTTCTCCCCCCTGCATTACACTATCACTGCCTCTAGCGTGGGCACGTCTGTGCCCAGTGTCCACCGCCATAAAATATCTTCCCATATTTCACTTCTCCCTTTCTAATTTTTTTCATTTCAGTCAACGTATGTGTCCATATTCCAACAAGATGCCTCCTCACCCTTCTCCACCCCCAATTCCTGCTTCTGAGAAACCACTGTTTTCAAGTCTTTTAGGGTCCCTGTCACCCCATACTTGCCTCCGTGTTTCTGGAGGCCACACGTGTCCTATTGGCTCTTCCACGCCAGTTTCCGGGTAGCCTACTTTCCTATTGTGGAGACTGTCAGCTCTAATACACGCCCCTAAAACACACACCATCTCTTCCTCCATTCTCTCAACCTTGTTATGGCAACACTTGGTTACGTTAATTTTCAGTGTTCATATGAGTCTGTAAATATTAGTCACAACTCAGTCACGTATCTTTTTGTAAAGGATAGGTCTCCTTTTTCTGTAAAGCTCTTTATTTTCCCCAGGTTATCACCCTTGTCATTTCCTCATTAGCTTAGCGCATCGACCGCCAGCTTGTTTCCAAACTCTGAGGGACTCTAGGTCTCTGCACAGAGACTTCAGGCAATCACTGGGTTCACATTCTCCTGGAGACACCGTTCGGGGGGCCCTCTCTCCATCCTGCAAGGACCCCCTCATCTCTCTCCTGTGTCCTGGGCCCCATGGCCACTCTTCCTTGGCTTCCTTCCTTTGGTAGAGGCCAGCTTCCATTAGCATCTTGAGAAAAAGTGACTTGGAAAAGAGAAAAACACCTTTTATTTTTTTTTTAATATTTATTTTTGAGACAGAGAGAGAGAGAGAGAGAGAGAGAGAGAGAGCTCGTACAAGCAGGGGAGGGGCAGAGAGAGAGGGAGACACAAAATCCGACGTGGGACTCAGGCTCTGAGCTGTCAGCACAGAGTCCGACGTGGGGCTCAAACTCACGAACCGAGAGATCATGACCTGAAGTTGGAGGCTTAACCGACTGAGCCACCTAGGCGCCCCAAAAAACACCTTTTCTGAGAGCAACTCTCCATATCTGAAAATGCCTTTATTTTACCCTCACACTAGGTTGAGTTTGGCTGGTACAGAATTCTAAGTTAGAAACCCTTTGTACCTCAGGATTTGAACGCCTTGCTCCACTGTCGTCCAGTCTCTGGTCTTCTGTTGGCATCTGGGGTCATTCTGATGCCTGATCCTTATGTGCCATCTCTCTCCGCACCCTCTGCAAGTTCTGAGATCTTGCTTTGTGGCCAATGTTCCAAAATTTCACTAAGAGCCTCCACTGGGTCTTTTTCCTTCTCTGGGCTAGGATTTCGGAAGCTCTTTCAGTCTGGAGTTTCAGGCCCTATGCTCACGGGACAGCTGGGAGATATTTCTCTGATAACTTTTTCCTCTCCACTTTCTCTAGTCTCTTTCTGGAACTACTATTATTTGGATATCAGGTTTCTTAGGACTGTTCCTCTAATTTCTCTTCCACTTTCCATCTCTTGTCTACTTCTTCTACTTTCTGGAAGCGATCCTCAATTTTATCTTTGACTCCCTCTATCAATCTTCTTCATTTGTGCTCCAAAAGCACTTCCTGTTCTCGGAATGTTCCAATTTTAGAGTCTCTTCTTGCCACATGGATATATACCTTTTCCTCTCTCCAAGTATGCTCATTATGGGTTTTCTTAACTTTACTTTGGCTCATTTCACTGTATTTCCTCCGCCTCCTTTCTTCTGCTTGCTCTAGATCTGTCTTTCATGTTCAAGGCTTTTCCTCCCCTGTCCACTCCTGGGTGTCTGCTCCTACTGTAGGGGGAAGGCGCTGAAAAGCAAAAGCACAGCCATCTGACAACATGGGCAGACCTGTCAATCTGTGGGCTCCAGCCTCTCTGTAGAGGACCCCCAAATATTAGTGTCTCTGGGACTTTTCTCTTGGGCTGGTCAGTTTCCCCAGAGGGGAAGCCTCCCAGCTCCTTGGGGAAACTGGTCATGGCTGGGGCCTTCCAGGTATTAGACTCGATGGCCTGGTGCCTCAGTCTCAGTCTTTTTTAAAGTATTAAAAAAAAATATTTGCCCCTCCCCTGCTTGCACCCTGCCCGTCTCAAAACTAAATGAAACAAAAACAAACGAAAAAGAGACACGGAGATTAATGATAGACCCTAGCCTCTCTTGACTAATACTGTGTCCAACTGAGTTTCATATTGATAATATCATAGTATTGATAATATTGGCAGATTTTCCTCTGAGTATCAAATAATACTTCATTTTTAGAAGTTCCATTGTTACCAAGGCTGAACATCATTGGGTGTTTACCACTGGCATCTCCTCTTGCGAGAATTACCTAGGCACACCCTGTACCCACGTACTCACGCAGTCTCCCTGATGGCCACGATGTTCGCGTATCCCCGTATGAACTCGTACATTATGCCCTTTGCCATTTTTGCCACAGATCTGGCTAATGCTATTATTAATGTAAAAATAGCTCTGATAATAGCAGCTGTGCTTACTCAAGCCTTCTGCATGCTGGGCATTCTATAGATCATTTCACATGCTGTCTCTCCTTATTCTCATACGAAGCCTATAAAGTACTATGATCCCCGTTTTACAAGCCATGAGGTGGAGGCTCGGCAGGGTGGGGTCGCTCAGCCAGGAGGGGACAGGGCAGGGGTTCCAGGCGACTAACTTCTCCCTCTCCACCTCTGCACTCCCCTTCTCAATCTGGGTGCAGTCTTCATCCAATCTGGCTTCTCATCCAGTTTTCCGTCTTTCCCGTTCCTTCCTCAGTCTTTGTTTCCACACTTTTTTTGGTTGCTCTCAGCTGACTTCTCTCCTCTTTTTTAAAATGTTTATTTTTGAGAGAGAGAGAGAGAGAGAGAGGAAGAGAGAGAGAGAGTAAGCTCACGGGTGGGGGAGGGGCAGAGAGAGGGGGAGACACAGAATCCAAAGCAGGCTCCGAGCTGTCAGCACAGAGCCCGATGTGGGGCTCGAACTCGTGAACCATGAGATCGTGACCTGAGCCGAAGTCGGACACTTAACCGACTGAGCCACCCAGGTGCCCCCTGACTTTCTGTGCTTTCTGCCACCTTCTCCTTCGATGGCTTCCTTCTCTGGCTTCTATGACACTCAGGGCTCCCGGTTCTCCTCCGAACCTTTCTCGCTGGCCATCTCTGGCTCATTCACCGGCTCTTGCTCCCACCCTCACCGGCTCTTGCTCCCAGCCCCCAGTCTCCCTCTGTTCTCTGCCTGCCTCTCCCCGGCTGGAAACTCATCTGGAACCCACATGTCTGGCCTTCAGCTCACACCCGGCCTCCACTGCCACACTGCCACCTGTCCCCCACACACCCCACAGTGTCCAAAACCACACAGCTTGCCCCAGGGAAGCAGCTTCCTGTGACTTCCCTATTTCTGCCCCGTGACTCTATTCTTCTCTCAGCTGCTCAGTTCCCTTCATAGTATCTGTGATTCAGTCCTTTCTGGCAACACCCAAGGACATTCCATTTCCACCACACCTATTGATTCTATTCTTTCCTAACCCCACAAGTGCTCATGGGATCAGGTCCAAACTCCTCCTTTCTGGGAATTTGAGACCCCAGGTGATCTGACCTCTTTCTCCCCAAAAGACCCGGTGCTTTCTGCTGTAATCAGACAGTTCCTGTCACATCTCATCATGATGGAAGGACTTGGCAAGGAGCTGGCCAGGAAACAGCTGTGGAGACCAGGCCAAGGATGGGGCCAAAGCACATAAGCAAACAAAATCAAGGGCACAGCAAGCAAAGGGCAGAGAGAGTGGCAGTCCAAAGGGCACACAAAGAACGCCAAAAAGATCGTTAGGAATCACAAGCGAGACAGTCCAAGTCCAGCCAAATGAAGACCCACGGATCTGGGGGCAGGGGGGCAGAGTAGCCATGGGGGCAGGGCAAACCAGCGACAATGAGGAAGTGTGCCAAATAGGTAAAGCCTCTGTCATCTTGGGACCCACACAGGCTGGCCGGAAGGCTGCCAGGACAAGGGAACAGAAGCGGGTAGGTGAGAAGTGTTGGCTGGAAAGTGAAGTCGCTTCTCTCCCACAAGTGCTTGTTTAAATGACGGATCCCGCCAGCTCTTGCTCACACTGACCTCTCTACCTTCTCCCATATGGCCCCACTCGTCCAGATGGACTGCTCGTACAGGGCCACACAAAACCTCCCACCTTCTCTAAATGCCTTTAACATGTCACTGGAGCGCTCGTTCAGACCCTTCATCACACGGGTTCCTACCAAAACTACCTACAAATGCTAGTGAGTGAGCACCGAATGTGTGCCAGGGAGCGGCCAGAGAGAATTCATTTAAGACAACAGAGCTCTTTAAGCCTCGCAGCATAGAGTTGGCCTGAAGAGAGAGACACACAGGGAAAGATACCGCTTTCCTCTCTGTCGTCAGGTGGGAGCCACGGGGACGGCGGAGGGCAAGGGCTGGAGAACGCTCCAAGAGCCAGCAGGCGAGGCGGCCTTGAGGGAGCGTCGGGAAGGTGGAAATATGAGAAAAAGGATTCTGTGTGTATGAGGGGAGGTGAGTGTGAGGTACACACAGGGAAAGACCGGAAGAGCAGGTTACTGAATATTAACTGACGAACTTAAAAAATATATATATATAGATATGTCTATTTATTCACTGAGGGGAATCTTTCTTCATTGAAATGCCAGGGAAGGAAAAGTCCCAACTGTTATGCTTGGCAGATTTCAAATTACAAACCAAAACCAAAATGAAAACAGGGGCGCCTGGGTGGCTCAGTCGGTTGAGTGTCCGACTTCGGCTCAGGTCATGATCTCATGGTTCGTGGGTTCGAGCCCCACGTCGGGCCCCGTGCTGACAGCTCAGAGCCTGGAGCCTGCTTCTGATTCTGTGTCCTCGCCCCACCCCCACTTGCACTCTGTCTCTCTCTCAAAAATAAACATTAAAAAAAAAAATTTTTTAAACATGCATGGTTTCTCACTTCATATTAGTAAGGAATTCGTGTTCAAGCTTTTGTGATCCCGCTGAAAACACCAGTTCGGGGGCCCATCACAGGAGAATCTGGGGTTACAAGCCACAGAAATGTCAGGCTAGTGTGGCAGTGGCATCAGTGGGCAGCAGAAAGATGGAAAAATACGTGACGTGACCTGCTGCTTCTCATGGCTCTCTGCCTTCCCAGGAGGCCACAGATGGTTCTGGACCAACCACTGACCTCCAGGCACGGAGGTTTCCCAAATGCGCTGGAGGGTGGCCTCTTTTCCCAGCCACCTCACAAGCTAAGCAGTCTGGCTCGATGCCGTGCGCCCATGCTGACCTGGAGGCCTCGCTCCATGATCAGAAACTGGCGGAGCTGGAGGGTCGTTCCAGGCTGCCTCGAGGGCTGACTCATTCCCGTGGCTCTTGGGGACACTGCAGGCAGCCACCGTGGGCAGATGACCAGCCCCGGGGAGTGGGCAGTGCGCCTGGCAGAGAGTCATGTGGGGTGGCACCAGGGACGGCCTCTCAGCCTATCACGCGGGACATCGATTCGTCAAGGATGACAGCTTTCTATAGCAGCGAAAGGCTCGCTTCGTAGACTTCCACGGAGCGGCGGGTTTCACTCAGAAACGCAGGAGAAGTCCTTCCTTGAGCAAATATTATGCCACCTCGTAGGCTGTGATCCTAGAGCCCAATGCCCTCAACAGACTCCACCTGTAGGGAAGTCATTCTCAAGGCCGCTGAGCGGGACTGGCGTTTTGCACCTGTGCCTCAGCCGAGGGTGAACCGCAGACCCTGGTCAGCTCTTGGCTCCACGGCGCTGCACGGAAACAAGGATCACGCTCACGCACCTTCTAGAAGACAGTCCACGTTACTGTCTTAATTACACTTTACCATTAAAGCGGACACTGCTCAGGAGTGTAAAGTGCCCCCTCTATCATAATGAAGGGAGACATGCCGGGAAGTGGGAGGAGAAAAAGACCAGTTTGAGATCAGAATTGGTAACCACCGGCTTTACAGGGTCAATAGAACATGAGAAGCCGAGAAAAGGTGGCTACCCTTAGAAAGGTTAGACTTTCTGGAAAATAAGGTCTATTTCCTGCTCCTGAGTATTGGCCCAGTTGTCAGCCGACGACGTACTGCGAAGGACCGCAAAATGGATCTGACCCCTGGCGGGTCCCAGTAAGAAAATTCCGTTTAGTAAAGTACCTTAAGTAAAGGGAAGGATGATTGGTGGACAAAGACGGACCCTGGAGCCTAGTCCGGGAAAGACCGGAAAGGGGTGGCGGGTGACCCAGCGATGGGACAGGCTTGCCCGGAGCAGAGGCCCACCTGTCCGCTGGAGGTGCTGGTTTAAATTTCAGTGTGTGATGCCGTCAGTGGGAGCCCATGCCTCTTCTGCTTTCTCTTTCTTTTTTTTTTTAACATTTATTTTTGAGAGACAGAGCATGATCGGGGGAGGGGCAGAGAAAGAGAGAGGGAGACACAGAATCCGAAGCAGCCTCCAGGCTCTGAGCGGTCAGCACAGAGCCTGATGCGGGGCTCGAACTCACAGACTGCGAGATCGTGACCTGGGCCGAAGTCGGATGCTCAGCCGACTGAGCCACCCAGGCGCCCCAGGTCATAAATTTTTAGAAACTGGAAGCGATTTGCCTTGAGGAGGGCAAGGCACATGGAAGATGAACCTCTTTCCATCTGAACTAAATCAAGGGAGTCTTGAATAGTTTGGATTCTAAATCTTTCAGATCTCTCAGCAATTCCCACCCGAAGGCACAATCCCAACGAGGAGCTACACTCTCTATCTCTACCTAGCTTAGAGGAAACAAACGAATCTTCTCCACAGCCTCAGCGTGGTCACCTTAATTCAGTGAAAGTGGCCTCAGGGATGACAGCACTTTCCTCCTGGCCTCCTGGATGGGTGACCTGCTAGGGCAGAGACGGTGCAGTTGGACAACATCTAAGAGTCCAATTAAACCTGGCCACTTGCCAGCTAACCACCTGCCCCCAAATGCACAGCCACTTATAAAAACCTCACCATCTGATGGCAGAAGACCGTGAGTAACACAGAGAGGGAACAACTCATCCCCGTTTGTCTGGTACTTGCCCCGTTGAACATCGAAAGCCCCACGTTCGAGGAAACCCATCAGTCTTGGGAAAGCTGGGATGTGTGGTCGGTGTAGGCACAGAGGACAGTATCCAGGGCGTATTCGCAACTCTCACCTTGACAGTTTAGATTTGGGCCATTTCATCAGAAACAAGCAATTTCAAGATGAAGCCACCCGAAAACGGGAACTCGCCGATGCTAACCATCGATGATCAGTCTCCGTAAAGATGATTTTGAGCCTTTCATCTTTCAAGGGCGCTCTTACAATGTAGTTTTCCAGGTGAATGAGCTCTGAAGGCTGGTGTCTACGGAAGGAGCGCATCGCAGAGCTACAGACCAACTTATCAACTGTTAACGGTTCACCACAAGCATCTAAGGAAATATTTGCACAGCTCTTAACTTAGCAGGTCAATGAAATGAAGACACTTGGTAATTAGGAGTTTATCCTATAAAAAGCACAAAGCTTTAGTGTTCAGCCAAGGAGGAAAGGATCTAAATCCGATCTGGAATGCCTGTGCGAACAAGAGGGAATTAAGAGGAATTTAAGCCCAAGATAATGAAATTCTTTTCAACTTTAACTCACTATACATAAGCTGTGCTGGCTCCAAAAATTCCGCCCGGGAGGGGCTGGGGGCAGCAATCCGACTGGAAGGGAGTGTGTGAAGCTACGTTTGCAGAGTGTTGTACTGAAGGCTAGGCAAACATCAGTTGCCCGTATCTAAGCCCCTCGCCCTAGCTCCCCTTCTGGCACTGTCACTGCAAATAGACAGCCATATCTATATTAATGTTTATTCCTTCTTTGAAAGAGGCACGAGTGGGGGAGGGGCAGAGAGCGAGTGAGAGAGAGAATCCCAAGCAGGCTCTGTGCTGTCAGCACAGAGCCCAATGCGGAGCTCAAACCCACAAACTGTTGAGATCGTGACCTGGGCTGAAGTTGGGCGCTTGACTGACTGACCCACCCAGGTGCCCCTAAATGTTTATTCATTTTTGAGAGCGAGAGAGCGTGAGAGGCAAAGGGGCAGAGAGAGAGAGAGGGACAGAGGATCCGAAGTGGGCTCCTGAGCTGACAGCAGCGAGCCTGATGAGGGGCTCAAACTCATTAACTGTGAAATCTGTGACCTGAGCTGAAGTCAGACGCTTAACTGACTGGGCCACCCAGGCGCCCCAAATAGACACCCTTATAAAGAGGGGGCAAGGAAGAAATGGCAATGATACAGGATCTCCAATAACTCCACATACTGTGCTATATATGTGATCAGAATTAGTGCTTCTCTGTATAATACTTCTAATTATTTAATACATCCTTGGTACACAAAAATAGCCTATCTTGCCCATCTGTGACAAATATGGTATTTTTATATAGAGAATCAGGGTTTTATTGGGGGTAGCTTAAAGAGAAATGAATATTTACTGTGAGGAAGTAGAATATGTATGAAGCAACAGGGAGGGTGCTGATACTGTTTGAGAGGAAATCGGGAAGCAGATCTGCTCTGCCGTCTCAGAAATTACTAGAAGCACAGCTGCGCAGAGACTGATGAAAAAAAGTGCCTCTAGAAAATTTCTACAATGAAAATGTTTCTAAAAAAATTTTTTTAATGTTTATTTTCGAGAGAGACAGAGCATGAGCGGGGGAGGGGCAGAGAGAGAGGGAGACACAGAATCCGAAGCAGGCTCCAGGCTCCCAGCTATCAGCACAGAACCCGACGCGGGGCTCGAACCCACAAACTGTGAGATCATGACCTGAGCAGAAGTTGGACGCTTAACTAACTGAGCCACCCAGGCGCTCTGACAATGAAAACGTTTTTAAAAATGACCCTTCTTTAATATCTCTGACACTGGAATCAGAGAAGTAGATCCTCAAATGTTCGTTAACCAAGACTCAGGGATGACTACGGGCAGGAAACCAAAGGCGTGGACTAGTTACGATGAGCAGGACATTTCAACAGGAGGATCCTTGTTTGGGGTTTGTACTCCGATGAGTGAGGAGGAGGAATGGGGAAAGCACAGAACATAAACCTATTAACCACTTATGGAAAGGTCAAGGGGTGTCTGCTATTCTCTTGCGAGTGTCTGAAGAAGCCTCCAAGAGGAAGTGCGGAGGGAGGGCACGATGACTCGGGGCAGAGTCAGCTCCTATTCTGGGCTCGGTGTTGGAATGGGTGTGGCTCTCGTCCCCAAGTCTCAGGGCTCCCTCAGACCTACAGAGGACAATAATCCAGCTCCTGGGAGTACAGGTGTTCGCTGGCTGCAGGAGACTAGTGTCTCCGGGGGAGAAAGGGCCACAAACATGTGGCTGTGGTTTTGATCACGCTGCTTTCCTTCCCCAGACCCTGTGGGTTCCCACGTGTCTCTGTGCCCATAAAAGCACCTCAGTGATCTGTTTCTAGGCTTGTCTATTCGCTAAGCACTCCACCCCACTCCTGAATGCCTGCATCCTTTGCTCACTACGACCCACACCGACAGGCCTGCTCAAGGGTGAAAAAGCAGAAGGCTGGCTTCCCACAGGGAATACAGAAATTTCAACAGCAGGCTTCCAGAAATGGGGCACCTGCTTCCTATCTTCGCTTCCTAACCAGGGCCTGGTGATGGAAACTTTGATGAGGCCCGAGGGAAGGGCGGAGGCTGCAAACTGCCTTTATGCCTATATCCGGGGTTGCCCTGCTGTAAGTGAAGACCAGGAGGGAAAAAAAACCAACCCCAATCCATCTTCTTTCAGAAACAGGGTAAGCGACGTCCCCCAAACTAGTCAGAGCTTAAGGCACACGGATTCTCTGAGCACCTGCGCCCCTGGGCCGTCCTGGTTTTGTAAGCTGGAAGCAGCGAGGTTTCTCCTGCCCAAACCCACAGGGCACTCACCAAACTGGGCCCATCCCTCACCCACGCCTATCGATGGGAAACAAAAGACCGAAGGGCACCGAAGGGCATTGTACTTAAGATCTGCGCGAGCTAGGGATCCTGCCCGGTCTCCTCACCAGTACGGCCCTGCATCTGGGATACGTGTACTTTACAGGTGAAGGAAAGTTTCGATACGATGTCCCAGAAAACAAGGTGGAATGTGCTAACTGGACACAGAAACCCCACGCTGGGGAGACACGCAGGTCAGGTCGGAGGAAGAGGGGTTCATTCTGACTGACGGGAGACGGGGAGACACCCGAAAGAGTTTCTCGGGATAGGTGCTAAGACAGAGGCACTCTGGTGGAGGGAGGAAGGAGAGCGCTCCGGGGCAAGAGCACTCATCAGCGGGCAGGTACGCGGTGGGCAACGACAGGAGAATGCCACAGGTGGCGAGGTGGGACAGGTCGGCTGGGGTCACACTGGTGTGTCGGGGGCCGGCCTGCTCGAGGAAGCCATTTCAAGTGGTATTGTGACCCATAGGTGGGTCAGAGGCAAGGAGGTGACTCAGGACACGCTTGTAAAAGCACAAGGGAGTGGTAGTTACACTGCGTATTTAAGGTTTGTGCATTTTACTACATGTAAATGAGAGCTCAAAATACCCTTTGTATTTGGAGCACATAAAGACAGGGAATGACCCATCCCCCTCTTTAGATTACATAACCTGTTGGGTTTTTCTGGGCCTTACACAGAGCAGGCTGGAAAATCTGAGAGGGAGACAGGTTATTTCCAACTACTTTAAGGATAAAGCAGATAAATAGGAGATGCAGTTGCATAGACTGACTTGCTGAGTGGGTCACAACAGCACCTTTCCAGACTCTCTCTCATATTTGTACCGAGTGTAAAGTGATTGGCTAGCACGGAAGTCAATGAGAGTCGGGGAGAGAGAGAGAGAGAATCAGTAACTACAGGAGAGGCCGAAGGAAGCCACAGTAAGACAGAGAACGGCAGGTTACTGGGGCAAAGATCCACCAGGATCTTGGAACTTCAAGTTTCGAATTCTTTATAGAAACCACTGTCACATGCTCTTGCAACCTATTCTCCCAACAAGCCTAGAATGTGGGAATGAACTGTTTTATAGCTATTATTCCTGTTTTGCAGATGAGGAAACAGGCAACAATACAAAGAAAAGGGAAACCTACTACACTCCTGAGATTATAACCTGTAAAAATTCCAAGGCGCCTGGGTGGCTCAGTCAGTTAAGCATCCAACTCTTGATTTCGGCTCAGGTCATGATCTCTCGTTCGTGGGATCGAGCCTGGCATTGGGCTCTGCATTGACAGTGTGAGGCCTGCTTGGGATTCTCTTTCTCTCCCTCTCTCTCTGGCCCTCCCCTGCTCATGTGCACCCTCTCTTGCTCTCAAAATAAACTTAAAAAAAACTGTAAAAATTCCTCTGGAAAATGGTTGGGCGAAATACGTAAAATTCCTTAAACAGAGTACTTCTTTTTATATAGCAAATATATTAACAAGAATTTACCCTAGGAAGCAATCGGATCTATATATGCATCCACCATAGCAATGGTTATAATTACAAAGATGTAAAAATGGAAACACAAATGCCCAATAAAATAGGAAACTGGTTAAATATGTTATGATGCTTTACACGATGAAATGGCATTAAATTTATCAATGAAACTTTTTACATGAGGTATGTTTCTAATGGAAACTTTCAGGTGGCCAAATAGTTGGTATAGTGTCCATCAATTATGTTAAGTAATAAACATGTATGCACAAAAAAGACTGGGGGGAAAAAGTCCTTAAAAAAACAAAAGCCCAAGGGGGCTACTGCCAGCCCATCCCAGAACATGGGGGATGGAAACAGGTAGGAGATGGCAGATACATAAGAAAACCTTCTCTTTGGGTTCCCGTCCTTACTCTATAGCCAGGACCCCCACCCCCAGGCTCCTTCATCTAAGAGGACTTCTCTGAGGTGTGGTGACGACAGTGGTACTAGATGCAGGTTGCTAGTGCCGAAGGGCACCACAGGAGCGCTGCCTGTTTCATTTTACACAGAAGGAAGCCAGGGGTCAGGAAGGCTGTCACTCGGTCCTGGTTTCCGCAGCTGGTGTAGAAGCAGAAGACCCAGGCTTCCATCCTAGGCCAAATTTCAATTCAAGGCTTTTTCTCTGTACCACTGCTGCCAACAGCCATTAGAAATTTGAATGGCTGACAGGATTCTGCAGCTGTTAAAAATCAAGTGTCAGAAAATACATAGCAGCATGGGCAAATGTCCATGGCATACTCAGTATTAAAGCAGGCTACCCGATGCTATACAGACCCCTGATTCTGCAGGGAAAAGGAGCTACAGGAGAAAAATACCCATAGGGATGATCACCAGTAGTAACGGGATGTAACTTGGAGTAGGAGAATGATAGATGATTTTCACGTGCTTTACTTTTTCATTTTTAGAAAATGAATGTGCGTTACATTTTTAATTCAGAAAAAAGTGGAGATTTGTAGCATCATCTAGATTTTCTCCCAATTCTGAACCAAGCTTTAGTCTGCTTGTTTCACTGAAAGCAGACATTTCCTGAGAACAAAAAAAGTGAATCACTAGGTAAATATTGATCTGTTGCTAAGTGATCAAGAAACGCATCATGCCATGTTTTCCTTCAGACATTAAAAGATGGGTTTCTAATGTATCTTTGGATGGATTATCTTAAAACAGATTCAAAATCGAACTTTAATGTTGAAAGGGAGGGGAAAAATCTTTATTCTCATAACATGTTTTCAATCTTCACCTTTCATCAGCTTTTTTTCCCTATAGCTGAACAGCAGGGGGTAAGATCTGATTCCACACATAAGTCATAATAACCGGCCGCCTCAGTCAGGGTTACCGAGTAACACCATTAGCTTGTGGGAAATCAGTCAACTGAACTTTCTAGCCCGACCATTGTTTTGTGATGGTTGCAGACAGGCTTCCGCTAGGAAAAAAAATCTTCAAAGTCTCAGGAGAAGCACTTTTACCCATAACAGACATGCTTCCTGTCCTCAGCCTCAAATATATGGGAGGCTGTCACAGAAATGTGACACAGAGAAAGAACATCAAGGACAGTGGCTCCCAACAGAGTGATTAAAATAGAAAAAGGGTCACGTGGGAACTGGAAGGCCACTCTGGGGCTAGTCCTTCCAAAGACTCTCATCTCGGGCCGGCCCGAGCTCTGTGCTCACTTCTCTGCACCCTGAGAAGAGTCTGTCCATCTCTCCATGCGTAAGAGGGGAACCAAGGCTGGATTCAGTTACAATCTCTGCTACTGGGAAGTTTCCTCGTCCTCAAAATGAGAGGAAAAATGAGTCCAGCCTTAAAGTCATTAAGAAGATTAAATGCATAATGTCTACGAGAGACACTAAGCCCATTTAAAATGAAGTAACATAGACAAAACAGAATGAAAACATTCTGGTGATAAGCTACATGAGTAGCTTATTCCTAAGATTAGAACCTAAATAGAACAGGGGCGCCTGGGTGGCTCAGGCGGTTGAGCGTCTGACTTCAGCTCAGGTCACAACCCCACGGTTTGTGAGTTCGAGCCCCACATCGGGCTCACTGCTGTCAGCCCAGAGCCTGCTTCAGATCTTCTGTCTCCCTCTCTCTCTGCTCCTCCCCTGTTCACCCTCTCTCAAAATAAATAAACATTAAAAAAAAAAAAGGTTAAAAGATGGAGGGGGGGAAAGTGAATCCTTTTGTTCTTTGATCATTTGTCATGTTCAAGGCAGAGAGCTCGGACGTTTGGAAGTTCACTGTTTAAGTAGCATTCCCACATGTTCGGAGAAGGCTGGTCCTATTCTCAAAGGGACAGGTCTTGGAAGGAAACGGTTTTGGGGGAACTCCCTTCAAACTGTGGGTAAGTAACCGAGGCTGATCTCCACCCCTCCCTAATTTGGGTTTCACCGGGAGGAAGCATGTGGCTGGTTAATGACAGGGGTGGTGTAGGGGTGGAGGTCCAAGGAGGTCTGTGGCCAGGGACCCACTTCTACACCAGGAGGGTGGGCGGGGCCACCTCAACGGGATGTCACATGGTGCCACACACACCTCAGGCTCTGGGAGAGGGTGTGCCAGGGAGGAAAAAAAAAACAAAGAGAACTGTTGGGTTTAATGTTTCTAGGTTATTTTTTAAAGGAAAACATGAAAAGAGGTAAAACTCTGCCATAATCAACTTTTTTTTTAGGCTTGGAACAATTAGTATGAAATCAAACCATACGTGATGTTTTTCCAGAGCCTGGACAACAGCAGCTTTTCCGTGGCTTCCTCTAGTTACTCAGGAATCAATGCTGGCTGGGAATTTGCACTCATCAACACATTAACTTAATACCTTACTTAATACCTTCATTTTTTCTCTAAAAATAAAACGGCCAAGACACTTGGTTTAGCTGGGTCCCACTCAATACGAAAATAGGTGCCAATGGTACTTGCCAGTCCAAACTAGTGAATTCTCTAAATTAAGTAGTGAAGGGGCACCTGGGTGGCCCAGTTGGTTAAGTGTCCAACTTTGGCTCAGGTCATGATCTCATGGTTTGTGAGTTCGAGCCCCATATCGGGCTCACTGCTGTCAGCACAGAGCCTGCTTTGGATCCTTTCTCTCCCTCTCTCTCTGCCCTTCCTCTGCTCATGCTCTCACTCTCAAAAAAAAAAAAAAAAAAAGAATAAACATTAAAAAATAATAATAATAAATTAAGTAATGAAGAAAAATGCTGGCCGATTTGGAAAGCAGACAGATTCTGGGCACACCCCTCGGGGAGGAGCTTTCTCACTGCAAATGCTGCTGAATGAGAATGCCTTTTCTACCGCCCACTTGTCCCCCCGTGGTGATGTGAAGCCCCTCACCAGGTCCAAATTCAACGTGATGACATCTATACTGTATGTGGCACTCTGCAAGTATTAGGCAACATGACTGAGTTATGAGTCACTCTCAACTTGACAGTTAACTTTTGGGTTCTGGCATCACGGCTACAACTAAGAAAACTCCACACAAACACCCCAAACATGCAAAGAGCCCACCAGGGCAGCTCATCACCCTTGGCTAAGAGCAAGGAAAAATCAACCGGACAATCTCCCAAGACAAAGCAAGAGCCCAAACTCTCAGATGTGTCTGTTGTCCATTTGCCCACTCTTAGAAGAGGATCATTTGCCCGATGTCACCAGCCCCCTAGAGGGGGTGAGAGGTGATATCAGGAGAGAGGGAACGCCTCTACTGCTATCCACTGAGTATCAGAAACCCCGTGGAGTTGAGCCTCCTCGCCGAGGGGACGAGGTTTAGTAGGACAGCTCTGCAAGCAGCGCTCATCTGATAAGGCACACCTGGCAGAGTGGAATCAGCCAGAAGAGGCACAAATGGTGAAGCAGCAATAAGGAGAAAGGAGAGAGGGATTCAGACCCAGGAGGGTAGCGAATGCTTTGTGCCCGAGGTGTGGCCTGAGCCCTAGAGGAAGGCAGGGTTGTTTGGAAGACGTCACCAGGGAAAAATAAAACCGCACGTCTCGGGAAAACAGGTGTGACAGGATGCAGAGTCCCGTTCCCTCACCAGTAGGGTTCCTCTATCGGAAGCAGTGCTCGCCTTTGCCATCTCCGAACTACAGGCCCGGGGCTTCTGCAGGGACCCCTGCCTCCCTCACAGGCAGTATCCTCTTAGCTAACGTCCAGTACGTTTCTCAGTAACGTAGGTGGAGAGAACCCAACTAGGAAGCCTGTGCTTTGCCTAGTAATTATTTTAGGTAAGGACAATTTCTCCGTCTGAGGACGGGCAACAGCGCATTTGATAAAGGGCTAGAATACCATCCAAGGGTTCTGTATCTTCTTAAAAACGGCCACTGCTTTCTGCAAAGCCCTCGTCACAGATGTTGACACCACAGTGTGGAGAGAGAGATGTTTCCAGGCAACAAAGATCTGACCCTGTCTCGTACCCTCCGGGACACAAACACCAGATTTGTACCGAGACTGTGGCGGTTTTCACACCCATGACCCTATCTTACATGAACGGCTTCAGGACAAAACGCGAGAAGATTCTTTGGACGTTGCACCAGCCACACAGATTAGGAGATGGCCATTCGGTGGGGACGAGGTCTACTCACTCTTTGGTCAGAAGAGGACAGGACTTGAGCAGAAAGCGCGAGAGCCCCGAGTCCTGGAAGTAGAGGTCAGGCGGGGCCGTGGGGCTCTTCAGATTCAAACACCGGACGATCACGTATAACACGGCGGCCACGGCGGCCAGCTTCACCCCGTCAAACACGGCCGGGAGCTCGGGGGTCTCTAGCATGGCATTCATCTTGATCTGGGGAGAAGCACACGTCGGGGGTTAGAAGCACTGGGAGGAGCGGGGGAGCCCACCATGCTAAGAGGCAAAGCCAGCGATGACAAGTCATGATCCAGACATGTGGCCATTGGGCCACCTGGGGCAACTGCTATCAGGGCCTTCGAGCCATCAATGGACTGGCGACACCCCAAATCACACACAGTCCTGAGCACTGATAAACTGGGTAGGGTTTTATTTGGTTTTGTTTTGAATCTAATGAGCACTTCTAAGATAAGCGAATCAGAAGATGCTGACAAGAGCATCCTTTGGGGGAGGAGGAGAAAGACGTCCAGCCAGAGAGGCTCGAGCTGGACTGGGGGTGGCTCCGTGGACAGGCGGCCGTGAATCGCCCTGCACTAGGTGTGTGCCAAGTGTCCTGTTTACGTGACAGAGACCTGGCTGGACGTTGCTGCCTACGGGTGTGACTATACCATCCTTGGGCCCCACCCCGTCTTTTCAGAGCAGGAGGAGAGAGAGGGCCCCGGGCCCGACTCAGCTCCTCGGGGTGGGCAGCCCCGGTGCAGGAGTCAAGTTCAGACTCGGCCCAGGCAGCGGCGATCTTTGATCCTGGGGCTTTCACTTAGCGTGAAACAGAACCCGGCCAGTTTTTTTCCCCACCGAAGGTACCTGACTGCAGCCACTCATCCCCACATCAGGGTGAAGGTGGGCCACCAGACCAAAGCTGAAACTCGGGAGTGTGGAAAATGCGTATGCAGGTCCGGCTTGCCCCCCAAGCTCGCCTAATATTTTATTTTTTGCGGTAGCTTTACCTTATGTACGAGACACACACACACACACACACACACCCCTTCCAAACACATACAACCAAACGTCAACAACAACAAGGGCAACAGCAACAAAAATCCAGTCTTTTCCTTGCTGCTCGGAAGACAAACAGCACATTAGCTGTTACCTTAAACATCAGGGGAACCACAAGCTAACAGAAAGGAGAACATGGTAACTCACAGCCAAGGTAGCTATGGCAACAGCCTCCCTGGAATGGTGTCAAGTAGCCTCCACTAAAAACAGGCAGCAGAGAACTCCGGTGGCCAACAGTGCAGACAGAAGGGACAACACACAACCATCTCCCGAAAATGTGTGTGGGGCGTGACCGAATGAACTCTCTAAAGACCTACAATGGGGCTAAAGGGGACTCAGAAACCCCTTTTTTTTTCTTTTCCCCATAACCCTCTTCTAAGGTCAAGGTGACTCTGGCAAATACAGGACCCAAACACACTGCGATGATTTCTGGTAGGGGTTCCAGCTCCGTGAGGAAAGGCAGCCAAAGATCATGGCTCAACCTGCCTTCCACCATCAAGGCAAGAAAATAATTTTAAAAAACGGGGTGCTTGGGTGGCTCAGTTGGTTAAGTGACCAATTCTTGATTTCGGGTCCGGTCATGATCTCTGCTTGGATTCCTGGCTCCCTGCTTGGGATTCTCTCTCTCCTTCTCTCTCTGTCCCTCCTCCGCTCACTCATTCTCTCTCTCTCAAAATAAATAAATAAAAACCTAAAAAAAACCTTAAAAAAATTACCCAACACAATTTTGAATCAAGGCTAGATCTTAAAATATACTTTCAGCTGTATCAACCTTTGAGCCTTTGTGATCAGACAGTTGCCTTAAAACCTAACTTCTGGACCCATCTCACTCCCGGGACCGTGGAGACCAGCCTAAAGTCTGGCTGTTTATAAACCCCTCGGACAGGAGTCTTAACTTAGGGTCTGTGGGTCCCTTACGGTATTCTAGGGTCCGGGAACACCCTGAAATTTTTTTTTTTTAATTTTTTAACATTTATTCATTTTTGAGAGGGAGGGAGATAAGAGTGTGAGTGGGGGAGGGGCAGAGAGAGAGGGAGACACAGAATCTGAAGCAGCTCCAGGCTCTGAGCTGACAGCACAGAGCCTAACACAGGGCTCGAACCCACGAGTGGTGAGATCATGACCTGAGTCGAAGTCAGACGCTTAACCGACTGAGCCACCCAGGCGCCCCAACACCCTGAAATTCTCTGTGAAGGTTTGTGTGTATGTCGTTTTCTGCGGTGACGATCTGCAGATGTAATCAGGTTCCCCACGGGGTTTGTGGCCGCAGAACGTACACAGTGCCACAAAGCGTTCCAAGGGTTTCACCCGCAGCACTGGTCCCTGAATTCGCTGGAGCCCTGCCACCTAAGGCAGTCGAGCCGACAGGAGACAAATATCCAAGAGGCCGCTGTGCATTAATATAGGTTTTTAAGTCTAGTGAGCAAAGGACCCAAAACAAGATCCAGCAAGAGTTCCAATTTCATTGACACAATGCTGGGAATATGCTCTTTCTTGTCCCCTTTGTTGGAAAGAGAACAGAGAAATGCAGCAGGTGGCTTTACCAGTTTCCTTGTTGGTCAAGAATTGAAATTGTATTGAATTAAGAAAATAAATCCCTCCCTCCCACTTCCTCTCACTACTTACTCACATAAGGGGAAGTGAAGAGGAGAAGCAAAACTAAAAGTCTGGGCCATACATACCTATGTCCCTTGTTCCTCTCTACTGAGAATATTCACTGTGCTTGAAGAGCTGTCCGGCGGGGCCGCTCAGGTCAGATCTCTTATTCAAATTAACCTAAAAGCAGAAAAGATTGGATGGTCAGGTTCTAGAGGATGAGAAAGAAGCAATTTAATTAAAATAAAAGCATGGGCTAAGGTTCTCTTCATTTCAAGTCTTTAGAGAGAAAGGCAGTTTCTTTAATCCACATGGGTGCCACACTCTTGGCCACTTGAACAAACCTGCTGGGGAAAGTCTTGGTGGAGCCGCACACCGACGGGCTCTGTCTGGTTTCTGGGACAAGTTATCTGTGGCGTTCAAAACTCCGGCTAAAGCAAACCCACGCGGCTCTCGTGCTTTATCTCATAGCATCATCTTCAGAAAAGCGCCTGACGGGTATCATCTGGGTGACCAAGGAACTAACGGAGCAAGGCCTTAGGTCAAGACAGCAGTCAATCGACTCATCCCTTCTCTCCCAAACATACAGCAACGACAGAAAAAAATGTCACAAGGCTACGGGCGTGGACGGCTCAGAGACCCTGTATCGGGAACAGCATAGCCCTGGAAGCCTGTGGTGGAAAGCCGCATTGCCTGCCAGGTCTGCATCGGGGCTGGGGGCTGGGGTCCGGGGGGTGCCAGGAGCGAAACGTGCCCCCTGTGAGCGCGGACCCAGAGCGGCCCCACTGCGCTGAAAATGCATGGCTTCCGAAGCAGCAGAGGAAAGAGAAAAGAGAAAGGGCTGGGGGGAGAGGGCCCAGCCAGGGTTTACGTAGCGCGATCCATGTGCCAAGCTCTGTCCCTGGTGCTTCACATACACCAACGCATCCCACCCTGGCTGCACACCGTGCAGTAGCACTATTATTATCTCCATTTCGCAGTTGAAGAAACTGAGGCACAGAAAATTTGAACAACTTGTCCAAGGCCACCCCGCTATTAGGTGGAGAAACCAGGATTCATCTCTGACTCCAGAAGCCCCCCTCTTTAACCACCATGCTGTGCTGTTGGAAAGGAAGAAAAGAGAGAGAGAGAGAGAGAAGCAGGGCAAGAAAGAAAACGGACAAGGCCAAAAACACGGAGGAGACAGCAGCGGCTCGCCCAAAGTCACACAGCGGTGAGGCAGCAGAGCTGGGGACCGAGCCCAGGGTTCTGACTCCACCGCGCTGAAATGACTTCAACGGGAAACGAAAGCCAGTGGAAGGGGGGACCCCATTAACCTTCAGAGTAGCCTTGCTCAACCTCAGATTTTTATTATTTCTTCATATTCGGAGACAGATTAGCCACGGAGGACCAGGCTTTGTTGGGGGGAGGGGGAACCAAAGAGCAAAGTCCGCAGCCACATCACAGTGCCCCTGACCTTTCCCGGGCTGCCAGCCGGGAAACGGGATGGAGCAGACGGAAGATCCTAAAGCAGCAGCCCACGGATGGCACTGCCGGAGGCTGGCGTTTAAGATTGAGTTTATTAACTGCCAACTTATAAACAACTGGAGATTTCAGATAAAAATCTGAATTTCTGGTTTCTCTTGAAAAAAAAAAAAAAATCACGGGGCGCCTGGGTGGCTCAGTCGGTTAAGCCTCCGACTTTTCAGCTCAGGTCATGATCTCACAGTTCGTGGGTTCGGGCCCCGCACCGTG
Source organism: Cryptoprocta ferox (assembly GCA_028646485.1). NCBI lineage: Eukaryota > Metazoa > Chordata > Mammalia > Carnivora > Eupleridae > Cryptoprocta > Cryptoprocta ferox. Next base: position 131,398,562 of record CM053560.1, on the reverse strand, counting down.
CTCTCTGTTGTCAGCACAGAGCCTGCTTCAGATCCTCTGTCCCCCTGTCTCTCTGCCCCTCCCCTGCTCGCTTTCACTCTCTCTCTCTCTCAGAAATAAACAAACATTAAAAAAAGAAAAAAGAAAAAAAAATCAGAAGATTTGGCAACACTGAGCTTGCCTTCTCGCTTGGCAACAATGGACGGAGCTGAGAGGCGGCCGCCCCCTCCAGACAGGACCTGCGACCTCCGAGCCGCCCCGGTCCCCGCCACTCTCCATCACGGTCCGCAACACTGATGCCCGGCCTGCTTTAACCATTCAGGATGCCTGAGTGGTGCCTGTGGGCATCGAAATACGCAACCCGTGGAGAGACCTGCCCAAGATCCCTCTGGCCCTCGATAAGTCTGTGTTGACCGAACATTCAGAACATCCACCATCAGTATACACATAACAATAAGTTCATAGAAAAATTACGGAAGGGCAGAGTGGCACTTCAGGTCTAGAATGTTGTTGTTATTCACACTGCTGCTTACCCACACCTTGACTTCTTCCACACACTATTTGAGACGGTTTCAACAAAACATTGAACGGACATGCAACGAGAACGATCCAGAAATGTGGCAGACAGCTCACTGCTTCCCAAAAGGAAGTCTCTCCTTCTTCCTTGTGACAGAGACCTGTAAAATGGGCCTGCCTCGCTGGAAAAAACTACAGATCCCAGCTGCCCTTGCAAGTAGGTGACTCAACGTGACTAAATTCTAGTCGATTCTGAAGGTGCTGGTCTGATTTCTCCGAGGGCGCCTTAAAAGGCAGGGAGTTAACTCTTCTTCCACCCTTTTCCCTTCCTGCATCCCTGGGATGTAGGCAACGTGGCTGCACCCCCAGCAGCCGTCTTGGGCCATGAAGTGGCCTTGAGGTCATTCCAGGCACCACATTAAGAGGACAGCAGAGTAGAAAGACGGAACCACGGGGTCCCTAATGGTATCATGGAGCCGCCGTCATATCAGACCTAGACTGCCTACCTCCGGGTTTTTTTTAATGTGAAATAATAATCCCTTGCATGCTTAAGCCATTGTTACTTCTAGAATCTTCTGATTGCGATTTCTAATGATACAGAAGGAAATACTTAAAAAAATTTTTTTAATGTTTATTTTTGAGAGAAAGAGACAGGGTGTGAGCAGAGGAGGGGCAGGGAGAGAGAGACACACACAGATCCGAAGCAGGCTCCAGGTTCTGAGCTGTCAGCCCAGAGCCCGACACCGGGCTTGAACTCACGAACCTTGAGATCATGACCTGAAGTCAAACACTTAACTGACTGAGCCACCCAGGCACCCCCAGGAAATACTCTATGCTCAAATCTTTCCGGATGCTACAATCACTGGGTTATTAGAGTATAGGCAGTTTTTCTTTTCTTTTCCAAAATTCATAATAATAATAAATATTTTTGTTATGGGGGGGGGAGCTTTAAAACAGCCACTAACAAAATCTGAGAAGAAATTAAGAATATCCACACAAGAAAAATACCTCTTCAACATACACGATTATGGACGGGAACAAGCCTAGAAATGGACCTGAGCTTTCTGAGTGCGAGAGGAAAAAGGGAAAGCCAGCCAAACCCATGGTCCTCCAGAATGGAAAGAAACAGAACACGTTCTGTGCTCTTATCCCAGAAAGATGACAGATACGAAGGGGAAGCAGGGCTTTTCTGGCACCAGAGTTATTTAAAAAAAAAACCTCTGTGGGACTTTACATAAGGGGACCTTGAGTGATGTGATAGGCAATGTCCTCCTACAACTTTTTTTTTTAATAGCAAATGCAGTAGAGAATTAATTTCCCCAACCCTCAAAAAATGCCAAGGCTTTCAAACTGAATTCAATTCAGTGAAGGCAACTCTATGAGAGGTTTTGATTATTACGGTCCAAATATGCACCCTTGATCCAAGGCTTGGACCTGAAGTCCCAAGGAGCAGGGTGTCCCCAGGGCTACCTGCCTTGAACCTCAGTGGCTCAAGGACCCGACCATCTAATGCGTGCCCGGCACTATACTAAGCGTTGCCTAGGACCACAATGAAGTAGAATTCTCATTTTAACTGGGGAGAAAAGAAGCTTATCTTTTTAAAAAAATTTCATTTTGATTCCAGTATAGTTAACATAGAGTATTACATTTGTTTTATTCACCAATTCGATACATCACCCCCTGCCCTCCTTAGTCCCCCTCCCATTTCCCCTCCGTTCACCCATCCTCCTCCCCTCTGGTAACTAGCAGGGTGTTCTCTATAGTTAAGAGTTTGTTTCTTGGTTTCCCTTTTTTTTTTTTTCCCCTTTGCTCGTTTGTGTTGTTTCTTAAATTCCACATATGAGTGAGATCATCTGGTATTTGCCTTTCCATTTTTTTTAAGTTTATTTATTTTGAGAAAGAGAGAGCGAGCGAGCTCAAATGGGGGGGTTGGGGAGAGTGGAAGGAAGAGAGAACCTCAAGCAGGCTCCATCTCACGAACCGTGAGATCACGACCTGAGCTGAAATCAAGAGCTGGACGTTTAACCGAATGAGCCACCCAGACGCCCCATATCTCTTTCTCTGACTTATTTTGCTTAGCATTATGCTCTTTCGCTCCATCCATGTCACTGCAAATGGCAAGATTTCATTCTTTTTCATGGCTGAGTGAAACTCCATCTTCTTTATCCATTCGTCTATCTGTGGACACTTGGCTGCTTCCATAGTTTGGCTGTTGTAAATAATGCTACTATAAACATAGGGGTGCATGTATCCCTTTGATTTAGTGTTTTTGTACTTCGGGGGGTAAATACCCACTAGTGCAATTACCAGATCGTTAAGGTAGTTCTATTTAAAAAAAAAACAACTTTGTTTTAATGTTTATTTATTTTGAGAGAAAGAGACAGAGCATGAGCAGGGGAGGGGCAGAGAGGGAAGGAAGAGAGAGAATCCCGATGTGGGGCTCAAACTCACGATCCCCAAGATCATGGCCTGAGCCGAAACCCATTAAACCGGGTGCTTAACTGACTGGGCCACCCAGGCACCCCGGTCATTCTACTTGTAACTTTCTGAGGCACCTCCACACTGTTTTCCACGGTGGCTGCCCCAGTCTGCATTCCCACTGCTCTGTTGTGCAAGAAGAGTGTGAAAAGAAGCTTATCGTAGGGCTATCTATACTTTAGAGACTTGGGGGCAAGAATAAATTCGTCTAGGAAAAAATTAACCGAGGAACGACTTGTGGAGCATCGAGAGCTAGAACTGGGACTTGAATACAGAATTTAAGAAGATATACGTGTAAGTGTGAGAGAGAGCCTGTGTGTGTGTGTGTACAGTATACACGTATTATATATAAGTACATATTTAACACGTATATTAAACACACAGGAATATGTGTGTGTGCATAAAACCACGCATTAATTGGCAATTTCAGAACAAAGTTCTTGGCCTTTGGTTTCATTTACTTTGCTGCATTTTATTTTACGGTGTTCTCTTTTTCCAAGTTCGATCTGCCACAAAGTACTAATATTCTGAACTTGTTCCAGACATAGCAAACTAAGCTGCCTTTGTACTATTTCGGGTGCCCCCTCTCCCTTTTCTGGGCAGGCAAAATCTGGTTAATATGCACATCGGGCAGCCCAGGTGGGGGGAAGCCGCCACAGGCAATGTGGAGGGGTGGAGGGGTGGGTATGTGCCTGCCGGAAAGGAAGCATCTCCCCCGCGCCCACCCCCACCTCCATCTCCACGAAAATAAGGGCTGGGCTTCTGATGGGTCTGAAGGGCATATCTGATGGGTCCGTTCTCAGCCAGAGAGCCACACACCTCTCCTGCCCCCACCAGTGGATTCACTCATAAAATGCTGTAATTGATAGTTAAAATCCCGTGTGTCGTCTCTCCATTAACAAGGAAACCCAGGGTGCGAGGTGCTGCAAAACACCCACCAGAAAAGGAACTTCCAGGAGTGCCTCAGTCTCTGCGACATGCTTCACTAGTATTTCCACCACTGCTCTCCCATGGCTAAGGGTGTTATTTTGAGATGGACACACAGATGCGGTGAGAGGCCCACGGCCACAGGGCTGGGAAGCTCCAGTCTTGGGGCGCTGAGACCTGGGTCCCAGTGCCTGCCCTGCTCCGTCCTAGCTAGTGACCTTGCATAAGTCACTTAACCTTTCCGGGCCCTAAAGGCCTCATCCGTAAAATGAGAGGATTAGGTTAGAGGCAGATGATGCCAAAGGTCTCCCACAGCTCAGCATGTCTGAGATTCTAGGGATAGAATTGCAGGCCTTGGCCAATGAGCACAGGAAAAACTCTCTGCTCTGTAACAAGAGACAGCCCCTGTTTGCCAGCTTACTTTGTGCACCATTAACAACAAAACTCACAAGAACAACCACCCTCATGGCCTTTGCTCTTCCTTCGAATAAGTTAAACAGGTATACATTTGCAGCTGTGTCATTTATGCCAATAATTCTGTCATGTTCCTTCCACCTGCATGGGTGAGTGAGGATTTCAGCCTTGGAATATGAATGTTCACCGATAATACAAAGGAAAGAAAGAAAAAAACCGAGCAGAGACCTCGAACACAGAAAACTCATTACATGGTGTGATGGGATGCGTTGTGCAGCCCCCCCCCCCCGCCCCCGCCCCAAATTCCTGACCGCCTGGGAACTGTGAATGTGACCTCCTTCGGATATCGGTTCTTGGCAGATGTAATTAAGACAGGGTCACACTGATTAGAGTTGGCCCTAACTCCATGGCTGGGGTCCCCGTAAGGAGCAGGAAGTTTGCACACAGACGGACATGCAGAGAAGCCCTTTTAAAGATGGATGGCAGTAGAGGGGCGCCTGGGTGGCCCGGTCACTTAAGTGGCCAGCTCTTGGTTTCGTTTCAGGTCATGATCTCACAGTTCGTGAGTTTGAGCCCTGCATCAGGCTCTGCGCTGACAGCCTGCTTGGGATTCTCTCTCTCCCTCTCTCTCTGCCCCCCCCCCCACGAGCTCTGCTCGTGCTCTCTCTCTCAAAATAAATAAACCTAAGAAAAAAATAACCTTAGGGACGCCTGGGTGGCTCAGTCAGTTAAGCGTCCGACTTTGGCTCAGGTCACCATCTCACTGTACGTGGGTTCAGGCCCCGCGTCGGGCTCTGTGCTGACAGCTCAGAGCCTGGAGCCTGCTTCGGATTCTGTATCTCCCACTCTCTCTGACCCTCCCCTGCTCACCCTGTCTCTCTCTCTCTCTCTCTCAAAAATAAATAAAACATTAAAAAAGAAAAAAGAAAAAAATAACCTTAAAGGTGGAAGTAGAGACTGGAGTGGTGCATCGCAGAGACCAGGAACGCCAAGGACTGCCAGCAACCAAGAGAAATCAGGAGCAGGGCATAGAGCAGACCTTCCCTCAGAGCCTCAGGGACGAAGCCACCTTGACGACACCTTGATTTCAGACCTTCTCTGAACTGTGAGAGAATGGGCCCAAATTACCGCTCGCGACTCCGTAGCTCCCCACTTGTGTTCTCAGAGGCTGAAGACACCTATGTCACGTCCTTCTGAAAGGTTCCTTGTTACCTACACAAGCTCCAACCAATTCGGACCCAAATCAGCTAACTGACATGGTTGCTCCCAGGCTACTTATTAACACAGTACAAATTGTATTCTGTGCACACATCGGACTGGCGTGGCTTCTCTACCTCTGTGGTTCAGCGGTCCGACCACCCTTTCCTCTCCTAGTATTGGTGACGTGAGGAAGCCCGAGACGGAGACATTTGGGAGGGGGTGTCTCCTCCCGACGTGGAGGACCTGACCCATAAGCTCCAGTCCTTCTGTGGGTCTCACAGTACATACCTCTTAAGGAAAACCACACCAAACCAAACTCCTGAGGGATCTCCCTTCCTGTTCCCCCCTGGTTGGATGTGGATTTTGTTTAGGTTCGGGCCCTGGAGTGAGATACCCCGGTGTCACATCCTGGCCCTGCCACTTACAGTGTTTGTCCTTGGGCCTCATCCGCGACCTGACCGTGTTGATCCAGAGACAGTATTTGAAAACCGTCTTGGCATGGAGTCGAGTGCCCCCAAATATTAGCTCTACTGTCACCACCACCAAGCCCTCCTCCCATTGTCCTTAGTAAACTCTCTTATCTGACAGAAATTACCCTAAAAGATCTTCTTTCCCACCTGACACAGAGTCCTCATCAATAACGAAGTAACTGGCTGGCTGACTGCGCGGGCCTCCTCCAACAAGTCCGAAATTCACCCCAAGACACGCTCTTCTAGAGTTTTCTAACACGGAACCATGTTAAACTTAATGAATCCCTGGACGATAAGTGTCCTTCACCAAGTTCTGTCAACAGTTCCAGGATGCGTTCTTGTTTCTGTGCCGAAAGGGGTTCCATGCTCCTGACACACGCGCCCTCTCTCTCCGGCCAAGGGGGGGGGGTCCCTCCTTTCTCATGGAAGGGCTGACCCCTCACCCACAGCCCCTTCTTGCGGGTGAACTCACACTGGCCTGGCTTGGCTCTGCTGACAAACCTCGCCAGTGCCCTGAGATAACCCCCAGGCCTGCGCCAGAAGCCCCTGGCAGGCTTCGCAGGCCCTGTGACGAGGGTCCGGCAGGACGGTGGGAGGCCACGGCCCACCAAAACCTCGTGTCCCCCCAATGGGAGCCTTGTTGGTGGCGGCTTCGATAAAACGCAGTCAGCCCTGCATGTAGACAACGTGACAACTTTGAGGAGAAAGTGGGGGAGGAAAAGGGCCCATGTCTCCCCTGCTTTGTCTGCCATGTCACTAAACAAGTCAGAGCAGTTAGAGGAAAAAAAAAGAAATTAAAGAAAGCCCAGCCGTCCATCCTCGGGGCTGGGACGGCGTCAGAGGCGTCTCCAGAAGGCTCCACGGCACGTCCTGGTCTACCCAGAACCGTGCGCTTCTGACAGCCTGGGCTGACGCGGGGCCCCCTGCTCGCTCCCGGGGAAGTTTCCAGGCCCTGGGTCAGCCCCTTAGCCAGCAGCCCACAGAACGACCTGCGTGTGCTCCCGGGGACAGTTCTGCTGGATGGGCCCTCGGGGTAACCACCTCGAGCCCGAAGTGACGGACAGTCCTCGGGGCAGCGACAGGGCCAATCCTGTTCTCAACAGGTGCCCCAGCAGGTGTATTTTTGAACACGGAGCACTGAGGACCTGGACTAGGTGTCCTCCAGCGAATCAGACCTGGTGGCCGTCGGCACACCGTGTGATGGTGGCGGGAAGGGGCTGATGGGACGGGGACGACACAGCCAGGAAGGAGAAAGCCCCTCGTCATCTAGCGTCTCCTGCAAATCAGGTGCTACAAAGTGAAGGGCCCGTCCGAAGTCACACACAGCTTGGTAAAGAGAAGGAGGAAGAATTTACAGGTAATTAAATACATTTAGGTTCACACCGTTTTCCGTCGTGGCCAACGCTCGGGCCTTGAAATTGCCTCTTCGGGCGAACTCACTCAAGGGCTAACTGTTCTATTTAATCGTATGTCTCCACAAAGCCATAAGGTCACACGCCAAACCGGCTACATTTCGGAAGATGTCCTCCAAGTTCCTAGTCGGGGGAAAGCTTACCCTCTGTGAGAAAACGTGAACCTCACACTTCAACGTCAGAGATGGCTACCAACCCACCAGCTTTCCCGAAAGAAAATCACTAACCTAAAAATAGCCGGAGACTGAGTCACAGTGAAGCAGGCACATTTAATTGAGCACTTCTACAGGCCCTTCCTCAAACCCAGAAAGGAAGCCGGCCTCTCCCAGGAGCAAAGAGCCCTGCTGAAACAGAATTATACTTTCCACCGGAGGACGAACGGGTAGAGCCCTTAGTAAAATCACAAGCAAGACTGTTTTCTCCGCCACAGAGAAACCATTCAATCCTCACCTGAGAACAAACAAAAAATCACAAGCTGGGTGTTTCCTCTATAGAGAGCCTAGAGTTTTCTCAAAGGACAGGCACGTTAATGAAGATATTTGATAGTCCCACACATGGTGTCACAAAACCTATTCTGTAATTACATCCTGTAATATCAAAAGCAAATCGCAGTTTACTGGAACCCAAGAAACTCAAATGCCCGGTTTCCTGGGGTTTTTAAGAGAAGGGTACAATTGGAGGGGCGCCTGGGGGGCTCAGTGGGTTGAGCGTGCAACTTCGGCTCAGGCCGTGATCTCACGGTTCGTGAGGTCGAGCTCCACGTCAGGCTCTCTGCTGCGCCTGCTTCGGATCCTCTGTCCCCCTCTCGCTGCCCCTCCCCTGCTCACACTCTCTCTCTCAAAAATGAACATTAAAAAAAAAAAGGGTACAATTGGAGAGAAGGGCATCTCCAGATTTACTGCACAAAAGAAACTACCCGGGCGTGTCCTGGGACCAGATCGGAGGCCACGCAGTCTTCAACGTCTGCAAGCAAACTGCCGGAAGGAGGAACCTGGGGCAAGGGGCCGGCGCCAGAGCAGAGCACAGCTACGCGGCTAATACACCGAGGTCCGCCCCCTGCCGTGAGAGCAGGGGCACATGCAGCCCACGGGGACTCTGGCACTTGCCCTTCACCATGCAGGCATCAAGAAGCAGAGGTGTGAGGGGCACTTGGGTGGCTCAGTCAGGGCACTGTCTGCCTCTTGACTTCCGCTCAGGTCATGATCCCAGCGTGGTGGGTTCGAGCCCAGTGTCGGCCTCTATGCCGAGCGGGGAGCCTACTTGAGATTCTTTCTCCCTCTGCCCCTCCCCTGCCTGTGTATGTACACGAGCTCTCTCTCCTCTTTAAAATGGATGAAGGAATGAATGAATGAGTGAGGTAGATGTGAGAGAAGGCCCTTGCCCTTCCCCCACGGGAGAGACACTGCCCGCAGGCCTAGCTCGCCAGCTCTCCGGCCCCTCCTGGCTTTGTGGTTCTCTGAGGATGAATTCTGTCGGCTGTGGGGGTGAGAGCTCCCCTCAGGGCTTGGCCGCCAGACCCTTTAACACGGGCCTAGAAAGCAGGAAAGGTTCTGGGCTCTTTGCCCTTCCAAGAAGGTTGCGGAGGCAAGGGTATACAATGTGCGTGGCATTTGAAGGCAGCTTTACTTATTTCTGTTTTATAAATACCTCAGACGCTGTGAGTAGAAACAGGAGCGCATGCCAGCGTCGAGCAGGCTTAAAGGTCTCGTGGATTCCACTGTGACAAACGCCCAAGTCTCGGAAGACAAACTCCACGAGCGAAATGCAGATAAATGAAGGACTGATGAAGCACTGATTTTAACCTTTGGGTTAAAAATGAAGGGAAGGATATGGTGGGACAGTCATCCATCTGGTCCCAAGCAAGCCAGCGCCCACACTGGGCCTCCGTGGAGGCCCGACCCAGCCTCTGTCATCCGTGCTGCTGATTCCGGGCAATCAACAGAGCCTCGTCCTCGGCTTCTAGGTCACAACCCAAGACATGCTGGATCCTACCTGCCCAAAGAGGGAAGGGTCCCATTTATGTTTCCACACTAGTTGCCTCCAGTGCCATCTGGGGATACTCTCTCCTCTGAATATGCTGTGCTGTGCAACTCTGGGCGGATCACTTGCCCTCTCTGAGGACTTTGAAGCTTACCCTAGGAGCCCATGTGGTATAATGAACAACAACAGATTTTAGAATTGGAGGACTGGGGTCGAGTTCGGGTTCTGCCAAATGACCTGAGGTGGCTCTGGGTGAAGGATCTAAGTTTATTTTTTTTAATGTTTTTATTTATTTTTTTGAAAGTGAGAGAGCATGAGCAGGGAGGGGAAGCAGAGAGAGGGGGGACAGAAGATATGAAGCGCGTTCTGTGCTGACAGCAGCGAGGCCAATGAGGGGCTCAAACCCTCGAACCGCGAGATTGTGACTTGAGCTGAAGTCAGACGCTTAACCGACTGGGCCACCCAGGCACCCAGAATTATCTAAGTTTTATGAAAGTTTGCTTTTTCTTTTATAAAATGGGGGAGGGGAGGTTACACATTACAGGTTATTAAGAGGAAGTAGTTACTGCAATTATATGGATTTAAAAAAAGCTCTATAATTATAAAATACCCAGAAATATACTCAAGATAAGGTTTGTAAGATGCCTCAAGCTTTTTAGAGGAAAGCTGCCTTATTAATTATTTCAAGATTATAAAAATGTTAGTGTTAAAGCAATAGCTAGGGACTTTTAATACTTGAAGAGCACGGAATTGGTCCCTCAGCTTGGCTTTATCAGATCCTTCTACAGAAGACACTGAAATAGCTAAAAAAAAACAAAACAAAAAACTCAAAAGCTCTGAGAGGGAAAGGGCAGCCCTCTGGGTTGATATCTTTGGGGTCTTTGCTAAACAGATTCCTTTTCAAAGCAAAGGGTCAGTAGTAGGTTCACAGCCTCAAATCTTCCTGTCTCCTCCGACATCAGACACAAACATCTCACTGTTATTCCAGGCCTCACCCGGGCTTGCCTCCTACTCGGGAAGCAAGCTTTCTTAGCCGTCTTTAAAGCCCGAGGACAAGTCCCAACTGCTGCCCTCGTCCCCCACAGCCCCCTGCTCGGGTTATTGTCTAAACCTTACCCCTATCAGCCACGCATCTGCTCTGAGTCCACCTCGGCCTACTTCTGCCCAACACCGTAAGAAACCGGGGACCACAAGACAGGTGCGTCTCAGCCCCTGCCTCACTTTATAGGGGTTCCTCCTCTCCCGAGCTTCCCCCCCGTGCACGTGTCTCCTGAGAGATGAGGAACCAGCCATCAAGATTTTTTTCATCAGAAATGAGGGAACCGCTTCTCCGTAACTGGGAAAGACAGTGATCCCGTTTCTCAAACATTGATTTACCAGTACAAGTTGGGAGCACCCTCATGGATAAAGCACTTACCAAAGTGAAGAGGAGAGAACTGTCCCCCGACCCCAAAAATGTGTCAGTACCACAGGGGGTGGGGAGGATGTTATGCAAATTCACACCCCCTCTTCTGACATTCCACCCTGCTCTCCATGGGTACCAAAGGCATGAGCATCATTGTAAGCTCTGTGAGGACTATTAAAGAAGTATATATAATACATGGCATCCATGAAATAGTTGGAAAACAGTGCAACTCCCTGCATATTTAAGTATGGGATCCTAAAGTACCCACTACAGATATGGGAGGAATTCAAACAAAGGACGCAGAAGGAAGAAGGAGGTGGACTCATGGCTGGGGGCCCACGGGAAGAGATGGGACAGAAGGGAAGGTGAGAAGCAGGGGTGGGTACAGACATCAGGGTGGACTCCCAGGCTGAGCCACGGCCCGAGCATGTTGGACAGTCAGGAGACAGGCAGACAGGGCAAGAGGGACGGGTCTGGGAGCAGAGGGAGTGAGTCATTACGGAATGACACTTCAGGGCTTTACTTACGAGAAGATGGCGCCCCGCATATACGGCCTTGGCCCTACGTGCTGTGCAGATACACGGAGGGTCTGAGTGCACGAGGCGGCAGGTGTGAGAAGCATTTATTTGGCTCTATGCGATGATCCATGGGATGCTGGACAAGCATCGTCGTTCACCATCTGAACATCCCTGCGAGCCCTCAATGGCATTCAAATAGTTCGGTTTTTTTAAAATATACTTCACACACTATGTTGCCGCCCAGCTAGCTTTGTACCACCTGCTGAACTAGAATCTTCATGCAGGGGCCCATCCCCTTAAGGCCCCAAAAAGCATACCATCTCCCACCTCGCATTTTGCAAATACCCTCATAACGAGAAAATCCGTAAGCCTCATCGCTACCTAAAAGTAACGATTCATATTCCTTTCGTCTCTGTTGGGGATGCTACGCCCCTCTAAGTCAATCCTTGTGCAAAGTCTACGCAGGTTTAAATTTCGTGGTGTGGAGCATGCAGTGGGGGCGCTCTCTACGTATTTACTGACCGAGCCTGTGGGAAGGCCTAACACAGCACCATCCTGATCCCGTGGGCAGAATTTCCTTACGAGGAGATCATGACATTAGGCTGCGAGGTACGGGTGTTCGTGAGTAACGGCCGTACTATCCCGGAGCAAGAGGAAAAGCTCGCGTATCCCGGGCTGGCAGCTGTATTTGGATATTTTAAAGAACATCTCAGAGTTCAGGCAAATGATTATCCATCTCGATGAAAGCTTTCCGCTTTCCGTCACTCAGAGAGGCTATTGTCTGATGCCATATTTCTTTTACCTTTTCCCTCATTTGTCGGAAGCATATCTTAGTAAGTTCAAGGAGCTATAAATCAATCTACTTCAGAAACTGCTTACACATAAAAAGACCTCAAAGCCCGAACAGGCTGCTTTAGGAAGCAGAAGGAAGCAAAGGACCCAAAGAGAAGGCAGACAGAAAGCTACCTATTGATTGTTGGGATTCAGATGAATCCTGAAATTCCACGGAAGACTCACAATTTCTGCTAATGTATTCCAGAGCACCTGCGACACAATCGTCTCTGGTATTTTCCCACTGACGTGAACTTATGACATAATCCAGCAAATATAAATTTGAAAATGATGAATCCTGGGGCGCCTGGGTGGCTCAGTCGGTTAAGCATCCGACTTCGGCTCAGGTCGTGATCTCATGGTTCCTGGATTCGAGCCCCGCGTCAGGCTCTGTGCTGACAGCTCAGAGCCTGGAGCCTGTCTTCAGATTCTGTGTCTCCCTCTCTCTCTGACCCTTCCCTGCTCAAGCTCTCTCTCTCTCAAAAATAAATAAAAACATTAAAAAAAATTTTTTTAAAAAGAAAACGATGAATCCTAAACAAACCTAGATTGAAATATTGGTGGAATTACGACACAGGAATCCTTTCTGGCATCTAAGGAAAATGGAAAAATCCCTCCTGAGACATCTATGGTATCTGACACAAGCTTGTGTAAATAGGTCAGAACAACTGTGGTTACAAAGATTTCTACTTCATCCAGATGCTTCCTGTGGGTGTGCACTGACGGCGGCATGGTGAGGCCGCTCACAACAGGGTGGGGAAATGCATGGGCTTCGGGGACAGATAGACCTGGCCTCAAAGGCAACTGTACCATTACTGACTGTGTGACTTCGGGCAAGCGTCTTAACCTCTCTGCATCTTGGTTTCCTTACCCATTAAATGGGGCATAATACGAGTATCTGGCTATTCCATTAAATCATTAAAAACTCAAACACAATGTGAACGTGGCAGTGGGGTCCTCACCAGAGGAGGCAGAGGAGGGGCTTGCGTTCCGCAACAAGGCTGGAGAATCCCAGTCCAGAGCCAAATGTCCGGGGCTGCACGCCTGGTTAGTCCAGCTCCCAGACTTGCCTGGGAGCGATTGCGACCTAGCCAATCTAACCATCTTCTCCAGGTGACTGTGGATCATACACAGACACACCTGCGGTCCCAGCCCAGCCCATGAGCTTCTCCGTCAGCCACCCAGAGAGAAAATATTCAGTTTGCAAACCACAGGTTAGGGTCTGAAGACCCTCACCCTTGGCCCCTGGGGGTGTTCTCTGGCTGTTGTTAACAAGTCACTAGATCTTGAAAATGCAGGAGGAGAACCAGACGATAATAAAAATTCCTATCTGTGTAACTCTACAGTTTATCAAATGCTTGTGATTTAAATACATCAGTTACTCCTCAAGCAAGTCACAAAAGGCGCTCAAGTTGAGAGTGGAGACCAATTACATAATGTACTCTTTACAACGTGTGTCCTCAGACATTCCCTCATTTGATTTGGTATTCAAAATAGTTCTGTGAGTTATTATTAATGCAAGAGAGGAACTGAGGCCCAGGGACCCTCCCGGTGCCAGGCTGTGGGTAAGGCTCTAGGAATACAAAGCGGGGAAGCATCTCTGCGTCTCAGAGGCCCTCGGTAGAGCTGGATAGATCCCGACTACTTTAGCCCCGTCGACAGGTCTTTCTGGGCCTCTGCCATCCAAAGAGAGCCTTAAAAACACCCTGCATTCCTCTTAGAAGCTCCGTGGTGGCAAAGTCAAGATTTCTCTGGCAATTTTGCTGCAACATCCAGCTTTCTATGTAGAGTCAATAAATAGACTGATGAGTGATATTAATGATAGACCAAGGGAAAGGGGTTGTGTCTTCCAAATTGGGGAAAATATCCGTGGCTGTTAGCTACTTGGCATCTACCATCATCTTACTATTTAGAATGGCACATTTTTCAGTGTCCCTGACAAGAGAGGGTGAGCACTTTATTTACATGATCAGAATAGAGAAGGGCATCGCGGCCAAGGTATTTGGAAGCTGAGAAGCTAAAAGCCCATGGTGGGAGCACAGTTGGGGCCACACAGGGAGCTGGCTGTGAGGTGCTGGAGGCGGAGGGGGCATTTATGGCAAGTGACCTCGGGGCCAAGCATGGGCTGATGGTGGGGCAGAGGGTCCGGCCCCCATGCAAGGGCCTGACAGCAGCGGCCCAGAAGAGAGAGAGCTCAATCAGTGTCTGCTGAACAAACGAAAAACGCCAGTGCAATCACATACTCGTAGGGATACTGGGTTTCCCTCCATTCGTAGAGGGAATAACGTCATAATCGGATACCTGAGAGACTTAACAGGATGCCAAGCAAAGCATGTAGAAATCTGCTAAGACGCATCTTCCACGTTAACTGAACCAAGCAAGGAAGAGGACCACATGCACGGTACGCTGCCAGTTATGTCAAAAAGCAAGGTCTAGGACAGGGACAGACACGCACACTTGCTGGGCTACGCATCAAGTATCTCGGAAAAAACATACACGACGCTAGCAACGTTCATGGCTTCTGGGGAGGAAGGTCTTTTACTGTTTACTGTTTATCATTCCTTTTAAATGTTCTACCATGTAAATGTATTACCTGTTCAAAAGTAAATAAAAATCTCTGCAACTGAACCTTGATTCAAAAAAATTAAACTTAAGAAGAAAAACACTTCTGGGACACCTGGGTGGCTCAGTCGGTTAAGCGTCTGACTCCGGATTTTGGCTCAGGTCATGATCTCACAGTTTCCTGAGTTCGAGCCCCACATCCGGCTCGGTGCTGACAGCGCAAAGCCTGCTTGAGATTCTCCCTCTCTCTCTGTCCCGACTCTGCTCACACTATATCTCTCTCAAAATAAAGAAATTAATTAATTTTAAAAAAAGGGAGAAGGGGGGGCGCCTGGGTGGGTCATTCAGTTAAGCATCTGACTTCGGCTCAGGTCATGATCTCAGACTTCATGAGTTCGAGCCCCGCGTCGGGCTCTGTGCTGACAGCTCAGAGCCTGGAGCCTGCTTCAGATTCTGTGTCTCCCTCTCTCCCTGCCCCTCCCCTTCTCGTGCTCTGTCTCTCTCTGTCTCAAAAATGAATAAACATTAACAAAAATAAAAATAAAAAAGGGAGAAGAAAAGCATTTCTAACATTTTAAAAAATCAGAAATTTGAGTAATGACTAAATATATTAAAAAATCATTGTTAACTTTTTAAAGTATAACAATAGTATTATAGTCATGTTTAATAAAGGGGCCCTGATTTTTATTTTATTTATTTATTTATTTATTTTTTTGAGAGAGAGTGTGTGCGCGAGCTCAAGTGCAAGTTAGGGGACGGGTCCGAAGAGAGGATTTGAAGGGGGCTCCGAGCTGACAGCAGAGACCCCAGTGCGGGGCTTGAACTCGCAAACCACGAGATCATGACCTGAGCTGAAGTCGGACGCTGAACCGACTGAGCCACTCAGACGTCCCATTGGACCCTTATTTTTAAGAAATATCATGGAAATACTTACAGATATAATGACACATGTTTGGGATCCACTTCCAAATGAGCGTGGGCAGGGGAGCGGCTAGAACAGAGTCAGGAGCTGCTCACTGTGGAAGCCGGTGATGGGTCCGTGGGGGTTCACCATACGACTCTTTCTACTTCTGTCTATCTTTAAAATTCCCATAATAAAAGCCAATAAATGAATAAGTGATTATTTAGCCACGCCACAAATAGTCTCCATAGTACTGAGGTTCAAGTTCACACCCAACTTCGGCAATAGTCAAGACTCCTTGGTCCTTGCGACGATGACGGCAAATAATAGCTGCTTATGGCAAACGAGTCAGCTGCTCCTACTAGTGTGCAGGTCGTGCAAATCTCAATGGAGAAAGGCCTCCAAACCCAACTCCAAAATTAAACAAGCAAAAAGAACCAAAGAAATTACTTTTGGGGGGCTCCCTTCTCCATTGGTGTAGACACAGTGCTGGCGGCACACACACACACACACACACACACACACACACACAGGCTCTTACTAAGGCAAGACACCAAGGATGCAAACTAACTCTTCATTTCAGTTTAAATAATCTTTCTAATTTTTTTTATGTTCATGTATTTTTTTGAGAGAGACAGAGCGTGAATGGAGGAGGGGCGGAGAGAGAGGGAGACACAGGATCCGAAGCAGGCTCCGGGCTCTGAGCTGTCAGCAGGGAGCCTGACGCGGGGCTCGAACCCACGAACCCCGAGATCTGGACCTGAGCCGAAGTTGGATGCTCAACCGACTGAGCCAATTAATATTTCTAAAGTGTTCAGCACTTGTTCAGCACCTGGAAAGGAGCCGTGCGTGGCACAAACATGATGGGACACCTCTGTCCGCCTCACAGAGCTTAGGGTTCCTACATGGGGGTTTTTCAAACCCAGGTGCTAGATGGCCCCCTCTGAGGGGAAAAACAAACAGTCCTGCCAGATCCCCTACGGACTTTTTTAATCAATCCCTAAATTTAAACTGAGCTACTTTTTTCAATTATTATTTATTATACTATTTCTCCAAATGTCCAAACAAAAACCTTGGCATAAACTTTTTTTTTAGCACTTTTAAAGTGATGGCAACCGAGACAAATGCACAAATAAATACAAATAATATTCCTCAAACAGTAAAAGTCGGATTTAACTGCACTGAAGGCTGCTGCCATCTCTCAGGTGACATCCCTGGGACGATGTCACCGTGCTCCCGCCTGCTCCTGGACAGGCCCTGTGAGTATCAGGCAGGGCGCGACAGCCGCAGCCCCGCGTCCCCTCTTCTCTGCGGGCACCGTGGCTGCAGCCTTCCTCTGCACCGTGCTCTGCGCTACCCCTTGGCTTCCCCGGCCGCCAGCCCATCTTCTCCGCGCTACGTCCTTCTGTACTTCTCTCTGGAGCCCTTTACCTGGCTCCAACTCGCAAGAAATTCACACACAGGTGAGGGGTGCTAAGGCCATGTGGCCGGACCCTGATATATAATGAGGTGATCCCAATGATCCAGGACAGGCTTTTTAAATATTTCCAATTACTGGGGCGCCTGGGCGGCTCAGCCGGTTAAGCGTCCGACTTCGGCTCAGGTCATGATCTCGCAGTTTGTGGGTTCGAGGCCCCGCGTCGGGCTCTGTGCTGACAGCTCAGAGCCTGGAGCCTGTCTTCAGATTCTGCGTTTCCCTCTCTCTCTGACCCTCCCCTGCTCACGCTCTCTCTCTCTGTCTCTCAAAAGTAAAGAAAAAACATAAAAACTGAAAATAAATAAATAAATAAATAAATAAATTAATTAATATTTCCAATTATTTTTAACCTGCAGCCAAAACGTCTGAATGTTCTTAATTTAAGAACACAAGGAACTTCTAGAAAATATCCTTGTCCTTTGATTTGGGATGGAATGTGACAGTGCTACTGGAGTAGCGCAGAGAGTGCCATGGGGCTCAGGTGAGAAGTCACAATCTATCTCCGAAACAATATGAGCCACCGCCTGACATAGCAAATCAAGAATTTAAGAAGCTTAAGCATATGCTTCAGGAGACTGAGGTATAAATATACTGAAGGGTCTCCATTCCAATGAGTGGCTGAGGTCCTGTCCCAGCCTCCCCGGTTCCTTGTCCTTAAGAACGACAACATGGGCGAGGGGGCCTAGGTGGCTCAGTCAGTTAAACATCCAAATCCTGACTTCGGCTCAGGTCATGAGCTCACGGTTCATGAGTTCGAGCCCCGTATGGAGCCCTGCACTGTCAGTGCAGAGCCTACTTGGGATTCTCTGTCTCTCCCTCTCTCTCTTCTCTCTCTGCACCTCCCCTGCTCTCTCTCTCTCTCAAAAGAAATAAAGTTTAGGGGTGCCTGGGTGTCTCCATTGGTTGCATGTCAGACTTCTGTACAGGTCATGATCTCACGGTTCATGAGCTCGAGCCCCGTGTTGGGCTCTGTGCTGACAGCTCAGGGCCTGAAGACTGGTTCGGATTCTGTGTCTCCCTCTCTCTGCCCCTCCCCTGCTCAGGCTCTGTCTCTGTCTCAAAAATGAATAAATGTTAGAAAAAAATTAAAAATAAATAAATAAATAAACCTAAAAAAAGAAAAGAAGCACAACATGGCACTTTAGACACAAATAAATCACGACGTCACAGAATCCGAGAACAATTTCCAGTATCAGCTCCTCTCACTCTAAGTAAGACACTACAACTGCATTATCAACATTGTGTAGTCCACACCACCTGAAAACACCAGGCACAAACCCACACCCAATGCTGCCATGGCAGGGGGTGGGGGGCCAGCTGGGCTCCGTGAATGGCCTGGTTTCCCAGCACTGTTTAAGGAACCCGGAAGAGGGGAGCCCTCCTTGACCAGCATCCTCTTCTTCAGGCTGTCCCCAAAACCACGATTCTATTTCCACTAGCTCAAGCTTTTTGGCAATCTAAATCCATTCTGTTTAGAAGGTTGCTCTTTGTCCTGGGACGCCAACCTCCCCGCATTTTTGGTATTAAAATAGCTTTTCTTAAAAGATGGCAACGACAGGGGTGCCTGGCTGGCTCCGTCTGTAGCGCGTGCGACTCTTGATCTCGGGGTTGTGAGTTCAAGCCCCACGTTGGGTGTAGAGCTTACTTAAAAATAGATACACAAACAAGTAAATAAATTAAAAGATGGCAGCAGAGGAGAGCAGACAGGGCCTTTCTGGTTTCTTATCTGAAAAGATTAACATGTGGCAATGCTATGTTGGACTTCCTGATTCGTTCTGTGTGCTCTCCACGACGAACTAAACAGTGCATAAATACATGTCAGGAGTGAGTGTGCACAAATGGGGCAGTATTCAAAGTTTTTCTCTCTGTTACCTCCAGGAGGCTGGAGGCTGGAGAAAGCACAACTGATAAAGCCTCTCTCTGTTACCTCCAGGAGGCTGGAGAAAGCACAACTGATAAAGCCACCCCCTCTCCTATCACATAGCATGCGTCTGTGGCATGACTGCTGGGCGACGTGGACTCCCAGCACTGAGCAAAGACCGGAAGGTAATGACTCCAGATTAGACCGGCTGACTAAGATCTTGGAGATTCAATTCCATTTCAAGGTGACTCTAAATTAGACTCAGAGCGGGGCGCCTGGTGGCTCAGTCAGTTGAGCGTCCGACTTTGGCTCAGGTCATGGTGTCTCAGTTCTTGAGTTCGAGCCCCACGTTGGGCTCTGTGCTGACAGCTCAGAGCCTGGAGCCTGCTTCGGATTCTGTGTCTCCCTCTCTTTCTGCCCCTCCCCTGCCTGGACTCTGTCTCTGTCTCTCTCATAAATAAATAAATAAATAAGTTTTATATTAGACTCGGAGGTATATAAAGGCAAGATGAAGATTAAGGCACATGTGAAGAGGGAAACAGAACAGGCAAGATCTGGGAGCCACAGACGGCCAGAAGACCATGTTTAATTCAGTGCAGTTACATAGAACAGAAGTACAGCCATAGGAAATTCAAATATGAGGAACCCCGAAACTCTCTTCAGAGTCACCGCCAGAGAAAGCTTGGCCAGGCCGTGTCGGGTTCAGGCCTTAGAAATGGCAAAGTGATGTAGAGAATTTGGGAAACATTCCTAAGGAGAACAACAGAAACTATATTCCCGGATGTTGGTTTAGGAAAGAGGCTTGACAGAGGCACAGGTGGGAGAGCTGGTTTTTCCTGGGGTGAGAGAAAAGGGGCAGGGCACTTAGCAAAGCCGCCGAAACAGGAAGTCCGGGAGTGGGGCGCACAGTTCCTTCCTGATGCTCAGGGGCAGGGACAAACAGAGCCAGAGTCACGGTGCGGGAGACACGGTTAGACGTGACAGAGGTGCTGAAATGTGTATCAGGAAGGTCTAGGAGCCTTCCCTGGAGACCAGAGGAAACACAGCAAGCTTTCCCTGGCCATTCCAGCACAATGTGCCCTGAGGGCAAAGGTGAAGGGCTCAAGGGTCACTGTCCTCATTCTCCAACGCGCCCACTCTCCCTTCACAGGAGGACCTTTAGGAGAAGCCCTCCATCTCACCTGGCCTCTTCTCAGGCTTAGAGCTACAACATGTAGAGAAGAAACAGATTTGCCCCCAAATAGCCACAAAATGCCTTAGGACCTCCACGCAAAGCTGCTGCCGAAATAAGATTGGTTCTTAGCATCCTTAGAAACAGAAAACAGCTAACACAGACCACCTTCATAAAAGATGCCCGAGGGGTGCCCGCGTGGCTCGGTTGGTTAAGCTAAGCGACCGACTCTTGATTTTGGCTTGGGTCATGATCTCACGGTCAGTAGTGAGTTCAAGCCCCGCGGCTGGGCTCTGTGCTGAGCGTGGAGCCTGCTTAGGATTCTCTCTCCATCTCTCTCTCTCTCAAAATAAATAAGCATTTTTTAAAAAAATGACACTGAATGGGGCGCCTGGGTGGCTCAGTCGGTTGAGCGTCTGACTTCGGCTCAGGTCTTGATCTCACGGTTCGTGGGTCTGAGCCCCACGTCGGGCTGTGTGCTGACCGCTCGGAGCCTGGAGCCTGCTTCGGATTCTGTGTCTCCCTCTCTCCCTCTGCCCCTCCCCTGCTCACACGGTCTCTGTCTCTCAAAAATAAATAAATGTTTAAAAAAAACAAAAATAAAAAATGACACTGAAGCTTTCTTTCCATAACCGCTAAGAAATATTAAACGAAAAAAAAAGCGAGGTTGCAAGTAGCATGTATAGTATGCTACCGTTTGTGCAAAAGGGAAGGAGACCTTCACGAGGAATTTGCTGCTAGATGTATAAGGTATCCTGGCTGCGCCTGGGACACCTCTGGGGGATGAAGAAATCAGTGACGCTGGTCGAAAACATTAGGCAGCAGGAGTCAGGGGTGGACAGAGATGTGTCTACGGTCTCATGTTTGGTGCCCTTCGAAACGTTTTCTTTCGTCATGCCTTACCGATTTTTCAACTTTGAATTAAAAACGTTAGAAATGTTTTCAACGTCAAATAAAAACAAAAATAAAAACAAAACCGTCTTTATGCAGCAAACCAAACCCACGTGTTCAACCGGACAGGTGTTTTCCTGGCACACGCCAGATGCTCGTTTGTCGAACTCAAGGAGCCCCTACTTAAAGACAACAAGGGAAAAATCGGAAACAAGGCAAACCCGAGGGTGTCAACGTTTCAATTCTCTAGCGAGCCCTTTACCTGTCTGCTACTCGACTATTACAAAAGATCAGAAAATGAATAGGGCCCTTGTTCAACAAGCCTTGCAACCAGCGGGGTCCCATGCACAAGCTTCACACATAACGACAGGTCTGATCATCTGTCTGCGCCAGCCGTTTCGTAAAAAGAAATCATTTAATCCAAAAAAACATGATGCCCTGGAACCAATATGCAGATATGAAAAATAAATATGCAGATACGGAAAATGATCCTGGAGGGAGATGATTTCGGCAAGCACACAGTATCGACACAAAAATAGCAGCGCAGGGGTTCAAAATGTCCATGCATGGCCAAAAAGCTTGGGACGTGGAAAGCTGCTCTAAAATTCTCATGCCAGATCACATCAAGAGGTAGCCCGAACTTGCAGCGCTCTGTTCCCGGGGATCGTTTAGCCCAAAATGGAGCCGGACGGCTTAAACACCGCATGTCCCGGTCATCTACACTCTCAAATTGGTCAAGGAGTACTTAAAACCCACATTGTAATAAAAACCAGAATAACGTTAGCAGTAGATCACAGCAGAAATTCTGCCACATGAAATTCTATTATTCTGGAAGTCTCTCTGCTAGGGTTTTTAATAAAGAGCCAAGTTTGGGGCAAAAGATAAGCCAGACTCCACCTCTGTCTTTCACAGGACCGAAGAAATGACCTCCTGTTCTGGGCGGAGGGGAACCACCATCCTCTTTGTGGGCTCCTTCAGAGATTACCATGAGGAAGGTGTAAATTGAAGAATTAAGGAATAACTGCGAATGAGAAGCCTTTCACCAAGACATTACAGAAGAGAAAGCAAGGTAGAGGGAAAGGGGCCCCATACTAACACACAAACAAAGAAACGAAAACAATTATTCTCAGATGGCTGAGCTCTAGATTATCCAAAACAAAAACCCAAACTCAGAATCAACTCTGAAAAAGGTGTCAATGAATATGCTAATCTTTGGTTCCTTCTAGAAAACTCATAAAAACAGAAAGCAAAACCAAAGGTGACGGGATTCCTGCCAGAAATAAAGGTGACTGGTTATCTTCCAATTAGAAAGGAATTGGCTGTGGCGCCCGGGTGGTTCAGTCGGTTACGGTCACGTGTCTGCCTCTTGGTTTCAGCTCAGATCAGGATCTCACGGGTTCGTGAGATTGAGCCCTGCATCGGGCTCTGCGCTGACAGTGAGGAGCCTGCTTTCCAACCTCTCTCTCCGCCCGTCCCCGGCTTGCCCTCTGTCTCTCTCTCAAAATAAATAAATAAATTTTTTAAAAAAGGGATGGGGTGCCTGGGTGGCTCCGTCGGTTAAGCGTCCGACTTCAACTCAGGTCATGATCTCGAGGTGCATGAGTTCGAGCCCCCCCTCGGGCTCTGTGCTGACAGCTAGCTCAGAGCCTGAAGCCTGCTTCGGATTCCGTGTCTCCCTCTCTCTCCGATCCTCCCCCGCTTGCACTCTGTCTGTCTCTCAAAAATAAAGAATAAAAAAACTGTTTTTTAAGTGAAAATAAAAAGGGGAACTTGGCTGGCACATTGAGATAAGATATGTATCAGAACATTGAAAGTAATGATGGAAATATGGGTGAAAGGAAAGGGAAAGAAAGAGAACTTTCCCAACTAAAAGAAGAGGAAAAGTCGTTCTACTGCACTTTCTTGTTTATTTCAAGCTCGAGAGGAGAACAGGGAAAACACGGGAAAGCCCGTGAAGAAGCTACATTCCCAGCAGAAATCAGTCACACGCTGGTGCTCCGGCCGAGGACAGGCGCTGCGGGTGCTCCCCCTGCTCGAATGACTAAGTAACTTGCTTAAATGCATTTGACACACGATCCTTGAACTTCCAAAAAGCACTTAATACAGCGGCTCATCAAATCTTCATCTAAAAATGTTCATCCATTTATAATCAAGCTGCATCACGCTGACAAATGGGCAGGAGGGCTGCACGGAGGGAACAGATATTTGGAAGGATGCCATCCAGATTGGTATTATCAGGGACTTTGTTTATCACTCTGAAGGATTTCTTTCCCCCCTTTTGTAAAGAGAATCAAGAGATCTGTGGTCTAAAGGCTGGGTAATTACAAAGGGGGGACTAACAGAGGAAATGAATCACATGATTCAATAAAAGAAAGATTTTTATAAAAAGGCAGTGTGACTTAGAAAACCCCACAGACGTCTCTGCTACAGTGAAATCTGGAATATGTTTAATGAATTGGGGGGGGAGGAGCCAGGGGGAAAAAATTAGCTGCTGATAGAAAATATTGGATGGCAGATATTGGGGGGTGGGGGGAACGTAGAAAAAGACAACTGAGCATCGTATTTAGGAGATCGACAGTGGTTACTATGTGCCAGGCACTGTTCTAAACGCTTCAGATATAGTAACTCATGCAAACCTCAAAACAACCTTCTAATCTAAGTACCATTATCATTCCTGCTTTATAGGTGAGCGAACAGAGGCACGGAGAGGTTAACTAACTTGCCCAAGGTTACAGATTGTAAGAAGTAGGGCTAGGATTTCAATCCGGGCACTCACACCAAAATCTCTGCTCCTAACCTCTCTGGACTTCCCTAGAATTTAAAGACCGAGAGGGCCAGAGAAATACAAGTCATGCATGTGCGAAATCCAGGGTGAGCAGATCACCCCTTAGTCATGGCTCTGTGGTGACCAGTCAGCCCTGTGACCTCTGCGGGCCTTAGTTTCCTCACCTGTGCATTGAAAAGCCGGATTAGGTGAGCTCTAACCAAGGGAGCGGCAACTGTAAGCGCGGCCCCAAGTCCATGCCGACGATCTGCAGCATATGGCCTGGTCTGCTTTCTGACCAGGATATTCAAAGATTAATTCATCCTAAAACAGGCAGCAAGTTGTATTAAGGTCCTTTCTCTGCCTCCTGACCTTCAGAAGATTATTACGTCCTCTCCATTCAGGCAAATGACAGACAGTAATGAAAGGGGTACTGTACGGCCTCTCTTTTGGACTCGACTTAATGCGGTTGTAATGAATGGCCCTCGAAAAGCTCTAGGCGCAGACCACATGAGCTGTGCCAAACCTACCAATCCCAGGCCCCTCTCATGAGCCTGTTCTTGGAACCTACCCTCGGATCCGGTTACTGGAATGCAGGTGAAATTGACACACAGGAGGTGGGGCAACCAAAAGAGAGGAATTGGGGAGATTAAGACATGGAGTTTCCAAGGTAGCTCCAATTACTGAGTTTCACGATGGCTAGATAAACCGTGACTTCTTGGTGTACTCCATTCTCTTTGCCAACACCCAGTCTTCAGAGTTGAGACCCCAAAATTCATTATGGTGAATTCAATACCCACTTCCAAACTAACAGACCCCCAGAAATATCCTTCTCAAGCTAGGCCCTAACGGTCACCTAGAGTGTATCTGTGAGTGCAGGAGGGCCTTCCAGGTGGGTCATGCAGCCCTCCTTTGAGAGTCCTTTCTAAGCATCCCTGACAGGTGGCTGTCATCTGGCCTCTGCCTGGACACTTCCAAGGTCGAGGCACTGGCTGCCTCGCCGGACAGGCAGCTGCCTGCGCTGCTGGACAGCTCTCAGTGGGGAAAGCCCACGAAGCGCCTAGAACAGTGCCTGGCGCGGGGCCAAGCTCAGTAAGTGCGCCTCCAACTGGGTCAAAAGCTGCCTCTTTACAACTTGAACCCACCGATCCATGGTGCACCACTGGAGTCCTGCAACGCAGAGGCCCCTCGGTTACCCGGGGCTGTAAACAGGCCCCTCGGCCCTCTCCTTCCAGATGCGGATCCCCGACCTCCATCACCAGGCCTGGGTCGGCAGACTCCCTCCCCGACCCAGAGGTCCCAAGAGTGAGGACCAATGGAGGGATAGCCCGCAGGGAGGCCGCAGTCAGGGATGGCCCCAACCTCGGTCCCCGGGGCAGGAGGGGACAAAGGGCTTTCAGAAAGGCGTATCCCACGCGCCGCGGTCCAGGCTGCCTCCCTCCCCGCCACTGGGCGAGCCGGCCCTCGGGACCCCCGCGGCGCCAGGTGACAGGCCCCGGAGGATCCGAGGCGCAGGCAGCGGCGCGATGGGGCCGAGCCACGACGGGGACCTCGGGGCTCAGGGATCTGGCCCGACGGATAGCGGGAGCGGTCTCGGCTTAGCGGAGCCCGCTCGGCCGTGACTTTACCTGTGCGTGGTTGACTGCCGCGGCCCGGCTTGCCCCTAGCCCGGTTCCCGCAGCTCCGCGACTGCCGGCGGCGCTCATGGAAATGCAGCCGGAACCCCTGGCCAGCGCAGCTCCCGCCGCTACCGGCCCCGCCCAAGCAACTGTCGCCACGCCCCTGACGACGGCTTCTGCCACGCCCCTGGCTCGGAACCCGCCCGCTCATTGGGCGGCCAAGCCGCTGTTCTACGAGCCCTTTGCACCCGGCGGGAAGCCCATTGGTCAGCGGAGCTGCTTCTCAGGGTGAAGGCGGTACCCTCGGCAAAGAACTCCTCCACAGTTGGTTACCTTTGACGTCTTTAGCCCGTGGGCTGAGACGCTATTGGGTGAGGCCAGCGCGGAGGGGGCGGGGAAAAAGGGAGGTGGGCTAAAAGATGGGTCGTGTTTGCTGTTGATGGGGGCGGGGTGCAGAGAGGGAGGCAGTTGTGACCGCGAGCTTGTTTGGGGGGCCGGGTAAGATCAGGTGTCTTGTGAGTTGAGAGGAGGCAGGCCAACTGGCGGTTAGCTCAGCCTCCGAATCTGATGGCTCCAGGCCTACCGACTAACTCACCTGTAGCCCGGGACACAGCCCACGACACCGGTCGTAACCGGGAGAGGAGGGGGGTTGGTGCATCATCGAGCCACAAGGAGAGGAGAGGATGTGGAGGCATCAACCTCCGGCCCCTTCCAGCTAGGTTAGGGGGAGGGGGACGTGCTGGGCAGTGTGGACCTGTTACTGTTCCACTGTCCTTTCAGACCTGCAGTTGACTAGTCCTGGTTGCATGGCCTGGAGCAAGCCACTTAACCTTTCCACATGCACCCTGATTTCTTCCTTTCGCAACTGGGACTAAGAATGGTAGTTGATGAGGAGACTAAATAAATCTGGTAAACACAAAGTGCCTGGCACTCAGCAGGCATCTAATCAAAGCTGGTTCTCCACCCACTCACCTCCATGGGTCCATGGAACTAGGCCCAGTTCTAAAATTCTATGAGCCTGAAACTGCTTTTGCAATGGCATGTGCTTCGCCAAGAATAGAACATTTGACTGACTTGAAATGCAACTCCTTTTAAGGGGTGGACAGGGCCACCCTACCAGGGCACAGTAGGGCTGGAAGAGAGAGAGCCGAGGATGAGATTGGAGGAGCATTCAGTGAGAGAAGGGAAGCGGTGTTTGTAGCAATGTTAAATTTTTTCCAGCACGTTTCAGGATTATGACAAGGAAGAATGGAGCTTTCCCCATCCTGTTCACCCTTCCAAGTGTCCCAACGGCTCAAGTTTCATGGAGCGTGACCAAATAACCCTTGGAAGGCTGATCAGCACTGGACCAGAAACCGCTGCATAGGATCTTTCAGGGACTCCTGAAGCCCAGTCCCCATCCTCAAGGCATGGGAGTCCGAGAGTGTGAACAGAAATAGCCAGCTCTGGCCTGAATTTAGCCCCAGACCCTTTGGGTCCGCCTTTGAGAGAGCCCCCACCCAAAGTGCTCCAGGGTGAATGAGGAGAAAGAATCCTTTGCTGTTGCTGTATTTTTCATTCAGATGTCACGTTACCTTAAAAAATGTTGCACCTCACTTATTTATTCCTCTATATTCTCTCACACCTTGGAAACAAAAAAGCCAGGCTTCAGAGGCAAAGAATTCTAGTGAGGGACCGCCATAGTTCTGGCTCCTGTTAAAATACCTTGGGCTACCAGAAAAGAGTTTTCTACTGCTGCCAGTTGTGTGTGCCTGTGTGTGTGTGTGTGTGTGTGTGTGTGCGCGCGCACATGCATGCACACACACTCAGTTATGCTCCACAGTTTTCATGTCTCTAAACAGGACTGCTTGGTGGCCATACACATGTCTGTACACCTGCTGGGGAAACTGGCATGGCCCACTGCAGGTTAGCTCCTGCCATGTTTGCTAAAGGGGACCGAGACGTTTTGTTAGACCCTGTAAGACATTAAAGTGGCTCCTGAGATCTGGGAAGATTTCTCCAGCTTGATTCAGAGCCACGGAAACCAGCTGTTGGAAGTAGATGACTCTACTGGATGGATTTTTCCCCCTTGTGAAGAATACAAGTTCAGCCAAGAGTTCCAGAAGGGGACAGTCGTCCAGTTCAGGAATTCTAAAACACAATTGCATCACAAAGGCTCAAAAAGGCCTGCAGAATGAGCCCAGAGGAGGAAGAGGGAAAGGATTGCACGCATCTCTGGCTGCCTTAAAGAACCATCCACTGCCTTCCGCAACACAAGGAACTGCTTCTTACTTATTGCTGGTTTGTGTCCTCCTCTCTTCTCTGGCTATTGCCAATTCTGTTGAATCACATTATTTCCTTCTCTATAGCATTTCTGTGGGAGGCCATTTAGGAGACAGAATGGACTCATTTTTGCCTTCTGGGTTAGTAGCCTGTGGGGACTGAGGATTTGGTGAGGCTTGGCCTGGGATAGCTAGTTTTGAGAACATGGCTATGAAGTGTATTTCTTGGGGCGCCTGGGTGGCTCAGTCCGTTGAGCGTCGGACTCGATTTTTGGCTCAGATCATGATCTCATGGTTCTCACGATTGAGCCCTACATCGGGCTCTGTGCTCTCTCTCCTTCTCTCTCTGTCCCTCTGCATGCTTTCTCTCTCTCTCTCAAAATGAATAAACTTAAAAAAATAAAAAATAAATCCTCAACGTACATTTCTGAAAGCATGAGAGTGCCTTGTTAGGAAGAGAATCAGGGAGAACGTATACACCCACTCCTGTTCTGGAAAGGCTAAAGCTCCGAGATTGTACTAAAGTCGAACTGGCTCTAAAGTCACCTGGGGGCTCCTCCGCAGGATTTCCTAACTCTTTGAAAAATCTGTGAGGTCCTCCAGGAGACAGCAAGCAGTGGTAGTCAAAGCAGATCGAGTTCTCTGTTTATTCACTTCTTGCAAAATCAGTGATTCACTTTGTTGGTCAATTTCATTGTTCTCTATCTTTAGGGGATGGTTGAGAGCAATTGACTTTGGAGCCTCTGCTACTGGCCTTGAATCCTGGCTTCACCCTTGCTCGCCTGGTGTCCTTGGGCAAGTACCACACCTCTGTGTCCCACTTTCTTCTGTAAAATTCAGGTGACAGTAATGATGCTTCCCCAATGGAGCAAATAATAGATGTTAAGTGCATCAAACAGTGCCTGGCATATACTTAGCTCTTAATAAATGTTTGCCAGAGTTATGACAGGAGACCACTTAAGAACCTTTCTTGGGACACCTGGCTAGCTCAGTCGATTAAGCATCTGACTCTTGATTTCCGCTCAGGTCAGGAACTCATGGTCCTTTTTTTTTTTTTAAATGTTTATTTATTATGAGAGAGAGAGAGAGCAAGCAGGGAAGGGGCATAGAGAGAGGGAAAGAGAGAGAATCCCGAGCAGGCTCCACACTGTCCCAGTGCAAGTTTCGAACTCACAAACCATGAGATCATGACCTGAGCCAACATCAAGAGTCAGACACTTAACCGATTGAGCCACCCAGGCGCCCCAGGATCTCATGGTCTTGAGATCAAGTCTCATGTCGAGCTCTGCACTGGACAAGGAGCCTGCTTAAGAGTCTCTCTCCCTCTCCCTTTGCCCCTCCCACACTTGGGCTCACGTGCTCTTGTACTCTCTCTCTCTCTCTCTCAAAAAAAAAAAAAAGAAAAAAAGAAACTTTCTCTAAGTGATCATTTTTTAAATCCCCTTAGATATAGTAATCACAGAATTCAGGGTTTGTTGTCATATATACTTTATTTTTTAAAATTTTTTATTTGTAAGAGAGCATGAGCAGGGGAGGGGCAGAGAAGTGCGGGGGGGACAGAGGATCCAATGCAGGCTCCAAGCTGACAGCAGTGAGCCCGATGTGGGGCTCGAACCCATGAACTGTGAGATCATGACCTGAGCCAAAGTTGGGCATTCAACCGACTAAGCCACCCAGGTACCCCTATACTTTACTTTTTAAAATAGCTTTAGATTCACAGCAAAATTGGGCAGAAAGTACAGAAAGTTCCCATTTATCCATCCCCTCCCCAGAGCAGGGGGGAGGGGATCTTCTTTTTTCTTTTTACTTTCTTTCTTTCTTTCTTTCTTTTTTTTTACTAGCAATATCTACCAGCTAGGGAAACTTTTCTGTCAGAATATCCTTACCAAAAGAGGGTTCCAAGGACAGAGTCAAGGTTTTTGAGGCTAGACCTCATCACCATAATAAGTGAGAGAGAAATGGGAAAGGACATGGCTGAGAAAACAGTGCTAAAAACTGCCGTCTGGATGTTCATGAAATTTCTCAGAAGGCCTAAGAGTGCCGGCTCTAATGAGTCAAAAATTGCTACTTTCTTTTCACACCCAGTGCTGCCTGTGTAAAGTCTAGACAGGGAGCTCGGAGTTCTCTGTGGCCAGGCTTCCTGGCTCGATTCTTCTTGATAATGGTGATGAAGTTTCCTTAGAAGTTCTAAGTCCCGGTATGCAGTAGTTGCAGGAGAACAAACTATGAGGAAATTCAAGGGTTTGGCTTGTTTTGTTATTGAAAAGCTTCCTACTTGCTGTTTCAAGCAGTGCTGAGTCATAACTTTATGTTTGGGGCTGCTTTCTTATGAAGTTGTGTATAAAAAAATGCATAGGGTGGTTTTATGCCCACGATAGTCTTGATTTATGCCTATTGCCCTGGAAAATTTTTAATAATGCCCCCCTTTAGTCTCAAATGAACTCAGTTTGGGTGATAAATTATCCAGTGATACTTACACTTACATACATAGGACCAAGGACTGAAAATGCTCGTGAAACACCCCTCCCCCCACACACACAGAACAGGCAAAAAGCAAATGTTTCAGCCTTATCATCAGATACGGAGTATCAGACAGGCGTCTTGCTAAAGATGACTTCTTAGTCACCATGCGTTCCTCCTCTTGATGTCATCCTTAATTACAGTAATAAAAAGTGAGCTCCTCATGCTATCAACTCAAAAGGAGTCCATAAAACTTGTGCATTAAATAGGTGCATCACACATCCTTTCCTGGATAATTTCATGTTATTGAGCTCTTTTAAAGCTGTTTACATCCTACCAGAGATCCCTATTTTGCTTTCCCATATATTTGAATTAATTAACAAGAGAGTAAATATTTTTACTGCACAGGACATATAGTACTAACAAGAGAGACAGAACCATAAACCAAAGTCCCATCTCGATATGGGACAAATATGGTAAGAGATATAAAAAAGCTGAGTGGTAAGCAATAGAGTGTAATCAACGTTGTGAACAATTATTCAAAGGAGGCAACAATTTCTTCTGATGTAGGTTCTTAGAGATTTGAACTGGGCCTTGAAGGTTCATGGAGCTGCCGTTGGGGTGAGAGTTGGGTGGCATTCCTGGCAGGTGAGGACAACGGGAACGGAGAG
Source organism: Cryptoprocta ferox (assembly GCA_028646485.1). Lineage (NCBI taxonomy): Eukaryota > Metazoa > Chordata > Mammalia > Carnivora > Eupleridae > Cryptoprocta > Cryptoprocta ferox. The sequence goes on along the minus strand of CM053560.1, from coordinate 131,367,794 downwards.
GCCTCTAAGTAGAAGAAAACAAGTTGTTTTGTCTGGAGCAGGGTCGGAATGGAGAATCAGCAGACGAGAAGATGAAAAGGCAGACAGGGCCAGTGATAGACGGCCGTTCTTGCCTTCATCTGAGTTCATCTTGGCTGCTAAGTATTTGGACATCCTAGCACAGTACACAGCCTGCTCCAGACATCTGCGTATTGCCTTAATAATTTTGAACCCCTCTCTTTATTACCTGCTTATTGTCAATAGTTTCATTAAGTTCGCCCACTTTTTAAATTAAATACCTTCTTCGGCCTCGTACTACATTGGTGGTTCTCAATGGGGGGCGAGTTCGCCTCCAAATTGGGACATTGGCAATGTCCAGAGATGTTTTTTGGTTTGTCACGACTCAAGAGAGTACTGCTAGCATTTAATGGCTAGAGTCCAGGGATGCTGCTGAATGGGACAGCCGCCACAAGACTTACCTGGCCCCAAATGTCGGTTGGGAAACCCTGTGCACCTAAGCAATAATATCTGTGATATTACAGGCTTGATGTGCTGCCTCTATTTTATTCTTCTTTGCACTAAAATAATTTCACAGCTATTACATTTTACAATCTTCTTCCCTGGGCTACTTGATTCAAACAGATATGTGTACATCCATGTTCCCTGCAACATTATTCACAATAGCCAAAGGGTGGAAACAACCTACCCGTCCACTGGTGGATGCAGGGATGAACAAAGTATAGCGTATACACACTATGGAATATTATCCAACCTTAAAAAAGAGGAAAATTCTGACACATACTATACCATGAATGAACCTTGAAGACGTTATGCTAAGTGAGATAAGCCAGTCACGAAGGGACAGAGATTGCATGACTCCACTTCTGTGAGGGGCCCAGAATAGTCACGTTTGTAGAGACAGAAAATAGAACAGCAACTGCTAGGGCCGGGGAAAGCGGGTAATAGGTAGCTATTTAAAGAGTGCAGAGTTTCTGTTTTGCAAGATGAAAAAGTTCTGGAGTTGGAGGGTGATGATGGTTGTGTAGCAATGGGAATGTACTTCGAATCGCTGAATTGTGCATTTGGAAGTGGTTGAGAGGGTCAACTTTATGTATATTTCACCACAATGAAAAAAGTTCAAGTTTTTCTCAGGATCATCTGTGATACATCTCAATCCAGTTTTGAAAACATGAGGCGTAGCTCACGGTATGTGGTCAGTAATGTTTGTTGGATGAAATGGAAAGGAGTTAAATTTGTCTTCTTCTAAGACATAAGAAGCAATCAAAGAACACTGAAAGATCTGAACTTAAATCCAGACTGTGGCAATTATTAGTTGTGTTTTCTCAGAGAAGTGAATTAAGACTGTATAAGTTTCTATTTCTTCATCTATAAGATAAAGAAAATAATACCCATGTCGTAATGTTGGGAAATGAGATAATGTGTGTGAACTACTTAATACAGTACCCAGGATATTGTAAGTGCTCTATGATTGATCATTATTGCTATTATCGTGATTGTTTTCTACAACTTTAATGAGATATAATTCATATATTATACAAGTTACCCATTTAAAGTGTACAATTCAATGGGTTTTCGTGTATTCACAGAGTATGCAACTATTACCACAATCAGTTTTAGAATGTTTTTATCACCCCCAACAGAAACCTCTCTCCATTAAAAGTCGTTCCCTGTTTCCCCCAAACACAACCCCCCACCAGCTCTAGACAACCTACTAATCTTTCTGTCTCTTTAGCCTTGTAGCCTAGTCTGGACATGTCATACAGAGGAAATAATACAATATGTGGTCTTCTATGACTGGCTCCTTTCACTTAAAATAATGTTTTCAAGGTTCGTCCACATTGTAGCCTGTATCAGTAGTTTGTTTCTTTAAAAAAAATTTTTTAAGTATATTTATTTATTTTGAGAGCAAGCGAGCACAAGCAAGGGCAGAGAGAGAGAGAATTGGAAGCTGACAGTGCATGGAGCCCAGTGTGGGGCTTTATCTCACGAACCGTGAGATCATGACCTGAGCTGAAATCAAGAGTCTACACTATAACGGACTGAGCCACTCAAGACACCCCCCATTTCTCTCTTTTAAATTGAGTTGTAAGTGTTCTTTATGTATTCTAGATACAAGTCCCTGATCAGATATATGATTTGCAGATACTTGCTCCCGTTCTGTGAGGTGTCTTCATATTCTTCATGGTATCCTTGGAAACACAGACGTTTTTAATTTTGATGTAGTCCACTTCATCTGTTTCTGTTTGTGCTTTTGGTATCATAGTGAGGAAAGCTTTTCCTAACCGGAGATCCGCGATGATTTACTAAAGATTTTCTAGTTTTAGCTCAGACATTTAGGTCTACAACCTATTTTGAGTTAATTTTTGTATGATGTGAGGAGGATGACCAATTTCATTCTTGCGCATGTGAGTCTCCAGTTGTCCAGCCCCATTTATTGAAAAGCAATTATTTTCCCCTTGAATGTCATGCTTGCAAAAATCAATTGGCCCGAGATGTATGGGTTTCCTTCTGGGCTCTCAATTCTATTCCACTGATCTATATGTCTCTCATGAGGCCAGTATTTCGTTGCCATGACTACTGTTGTTTTGTGGCAAGTTTTTAAAAATTGGTCAGTATGAGGGGTGCCTGGGTGGCTCAGTCGGCTGGGCATCTGACTTAGGCTCAGGTCATGATCTCACAGTCCGTGGGTTCGAGCCCTGCGTCGGGCTCTGTGCTGACAGCTCAGAGCCTGGAGCCTGCTTCGGATTCTGTGCCTCCCTCTCTCTCTGCCCCTCCCCCACTTGCTCTCTGCCTCTCTCCCTCTCAAAATAAAATAAAGACATAAAAAAATTTTTTAAAAATCGGTCAGTGTGAGTCCTCCGACTTTGTTCTCCTTTTTCAAGGTAGTGTTGCCACTTCTGGGTCCCCTAAGGAATTTTTCATTTCAGTTAGTGAACTTTTTGACTCCAGAATTTCCATTGGTTTTTTTCATCATTTCTCTTGACTACTGAGATTCTCTACTTAGTGAGACGTGGTCATCAGACCTTCCTTTACTTCTTTAAACATGGCTTCCTGTGTTCCTTTGACTGCATTTGTAACAATTGCTTTGAAGTCTTTGTTGGCTGAGTCTGACAGCCAAACCCTCACAAAGGCAGTTTCTGATGCCTGATTTTTTCCTTGTATATGTCATACATTCCTGTTTCTTTGCATGTGTCATAATTTTTGTTGAAAACTGGATATTTTAGGTGACTTTAGATATAGATTCCACCTCACTCTGGGGCTTAATGATGTTGTTTGCTTGCTCAGTTTTCAGGGACTTGGCTGGATTATTCTAGTGAAGTCAATTCCCCCAGAGTATGGCCCTCTGATGTCACTTCTCCGCGGGCACAGCCTTGGGTGTGTGCACAGTCTCTCTGGCACGACAGTGGTCTCAACAAGGCTCTCTTTGTCTCTTTACCTGATTTCTCTGTCAGGCTGGCTGCCTCCTGTGGTATCACACCCAGCTGTTAGCCTCCACCAGCTGCTGGCCGGTGGCTCTACTGGGTCTAACATTGTCCCGGGCATAAACCGCTCCACAGTCTTGTCCAGCCACACCCGAGCCCCTTTGCAGCCATAGTCTTTGAGGCTTTCAACCAAGAGATTGCTCCGTAGCTCTTTCCCTGGTTCCCTCTAGAAAACGTCTAGCTTGTCTGCAGTTTAACTGCTTGCTTGAGTGGAGCCCCAGACTCCTCTTAACTGTTTACCAACAAAATCTCCGCTGTTTTTGAGAGCCCCCTTGTCTTACACTTGACTTTCCCCATCTCGTATTCCAAATAAAGTGAGTTTCCTTGGGGTGAGCCTTGGGGCTCTCTGTTCCTATGGCTTCCTTCCCCTCCTAAGCCAAACCATTGCTCCAAACATGGGGAGCATGGGCAGGCGCAATGGCCTTATCTGACAGTGAGTGCAGTGCTTTATGAACAGAGCACCAGGCAAGGCAGTAGCCTCCAGTCTTGTTGGTTTGCCTTCCCGCTGGTAGAATCTCTACCCTGTGAGCAAGCTGGGGCAAGACTGACTGAGGCCCCAGTACTTTCAGCCTGTTCTGCCCTATGAGTGGGAGCTGAGTAGAGACAATGAGCACCTCTTGGCCAATCTTACCTGGAAAAGAACTTTTGCAACATGGAGCTGGGGCAAGGGGGGAATGAATCCTGGAAGCCTGCCTGTTGTCGAGGGGAGACACAGCTGAGAGCTGAGGGAGGAGGGAGCCCTGTGTTCTTGGCTTCACTTGCCTGGAAGGGGGGCGGGCTTCCATCATGCTGAGCCCAGAGGGGTGGGAGGGAGGGAGGGAGAGGTTTGAGGCTCAAATGTCACTGACTCTCACTGTTCTTACCGAGGCGGAGTGAATTTTCTTGAATAAACTTTCTTAATTTGCTGTGTGCTCTGAAGACAATTTTCATAGACTGTACATTGTGTGGTTTGGGTTTTGATTTTTTTTTTCACCAGTTACCTCTGTTTTCACTGTGGAGAGGGTTTACAGAGCAACACATGCCACCATTCCAGAAGTCATGTGCTCTGTGTGATTATTTATCATGAGGCAGCACTTTAGCCAAGTTAGTCCGGAGGCAGTGTTCAGGGTAATTTAGAAGTAGGAGCAGCTGATGCCAGGTCGAAGAGACGGCTGGCTATTGCACTGGTTCAGCTATAATGTGATAAAGGTCTGAACTTGACAGGGTAAAAAAGGAAACAAGTGGTTTGGGTATGGCCAGATTCATCAGAATCTCCCTGCAGATTAGATTTGGGTACAGGGGAGGGGAGGGAAGGGTCAGAGAGGACTCTAGGCTGCTTCTAATATGGAAGAGGCTGGACAAGTCTGATGTAGATCTGTTGAGACTGTGGTAACAGGTACATTCGAGGGAAAGGCCAAATGGTGCATTGTGATCGGAAAAAAGCAGACCTGGAGAGTAGGGGAAAGGTCGAGTTTTGTAGCCAAGGATTTTTGCGGTCATGCCTTTCATATAGCACTTCACAACGTTGCCCGCACACAAGATAGCAGAAGTCATGAGAAGAGATAATTTTCATAGAGAACAGCAGACCAGGTCACTGTAAATGTGGGAGACTGGAACTCCGAGCAGGCAAGAGGGAGGGAGATCGAGAAATTACCACAAGAAAGGTAGAAACCATGACAGCTAATACTCATTAACCCTTACTAAGAGCCAAGCACCATTTTAAAAGCTTTACATGTCTTCTTATATTTAATCCTCAGAGGAACGCCACAGGGTTGGTATTATTACTTCCATTTTACAGATCAGAGAACTGAGACCAGAGAGGTGAACTAATGGGCTCAAGTTCACACAGGTGGTATGCAATAGAGCCCAGATTAAAATCTAAGTGAACCAGGTGCCTGGGTGGCTCAGTGGGTTACGGGTCCAACTTCACGGTCCGTGGGTTCGAGCCCCGCATCGGGTTCTGTGCTGACAGCTGGGAGCCTGGAGCCTGCTTCAGATTCTGTGTCTCCCTCTCTCTCCGCCCCTCCCTCACTTGCCCTCTGTCCCTCTCAAAAATAAACATTAAAAAAAATACCTAAGTGGTCATGGGAATATATACCATTCTTTCCCAAGTATGCACCCAAAGCAGTGTGCACACACCAATGTTCATGGTGGCACTATTTGTAATAGCCCAAGACTGTAAATAACCTTCATGTCCACCAACACTAGAATGGATAATCAAATTGTGGTATCTTCATATTCAATGGAATACTGTACGGTAGTGAGAATGAAAAAAAAAACATTGCTAGAAGCAACGACACGAATATAGTGATGGGGTTTTGGGGTGATGATGGGGGTTCAGAGCCAACAGCCAAGAAAGAATTCTTGAAGACGTCTTTGGTACAAAGGTGATTTTATTAAAGCACGGGGACAGGACCCGTGGGCACAGAGAGCTGCCCCTGGGGTTGCGGAGAGTGCTTGGTTATATGCCTTCAGGTTGGGAGGGGATTAAGGACAGTGTAAGTCTCTAAGGAATTTTGAAAGCAAGGTTTCCAGGACCTTCAGGGGCTCGCTGCTGTTAAGAAAACGTCATTTATGACTGTAAATGTAATATTTAGTAAATTTGGTAAAATTTAGTAAAACCTCAGTCATGAGA